>ONZH01016790.1:0-87461 GCA_900303285.1 Rhinella marina | reverse complement strand
TGTAGGTGGACCTCCGGGAAAAATTGTTTAGAGAGAGGGCCTGTAGGTGGACCTCCAGAAAAATTGTTTGGACAGAGGGCCTGTAGGTGGACCTCCGGAAAATTGTTTGGACAGAGGGCCTGTAGGTGGACCTCCGGAAAAAATTGTTTGGAGAGAGGGCCTGTAGGTAGAACTCCAGAAAAATTGTTTGGAGAGAGGGCCTGTAGGTGGAACTCCGGAAAAATTGTTTGGAGAGAGGGCCTGTAGGTGGATCTCCGGAAAAATTGTTTGAAGAGAGGGCCTGTAGGTGGACCTCCGGAAAATTTTTTTGGAGAGAGGGCCTGTAGGTGGACCTCTGGAAAAATTGTTTGAATAGAGGGCCTGTAGGGGGCCCTCCTGAAAAATTGTGGTAAAAGAGTGCCAGTTGGACCTCTAAAAAATGGAGTTTTTTGGGTCAGCGTTAGGCAAAGACGTTATGGAGGAGGAGGAGGAGTAGGAGGAGTAGAGAAGAGGAATCGGATACATAAGTTATTTAAATCTTTAGCTGCTTTCCCCCGGAGGAGATTTGAATTCCGGTGAAATCCAGGCTTTGTTCATTTTAATAAGCGTCAGCCTGTCAGCGCTGTCAGTTGACAGGCGTGTACGCTTATCGGTGATGACGCCACCAGCTGCACTGAATACCCGCTCTGACAGCACGCTAGCGGCAGGGCAGGCCAGCACCTCCAAGGCATACAGCGCCAGTTCAGGCCACGTGTCCAGCTTTGAAACTCAGTAGTTGTATGGAGCAGAGTGATAGCTATGGACGTTGGTATGGTCAGCTAGGTACTCCCTCACCATCTTTCTGTACAGCTCCCCCCTACTCTACCTAGACTGGGGACAGGTGACAGTGTCTTGCTGGGGTGACATAAAACTGGCAAAGGCCTTGGAGAGCGTTCCCCTGCCAGTGCTGGACAAGCTGCCTGCTCGCCTCCTCTCCCTCACTACTTGGCCCACATAAGCATGCCCTCTGCCGCTAGTGGCGTCAGATGGGAAGAATTGTTTCAGCTTGTGCACCAGGGCCTGTTGATATCTATTCACTCTCATACTCCTTTCCTCTGCAGGGATGAGAGTGTAAAGGTTCTGCTTGTACCGTGGGTCCAGGAGAGTGAACACCCAGTAATCGGTGTTTGAAAAAATTCTTCTAACGCGAGGGTCACGGGATAGGTAGCCTAACATGAAGTCTGCCATGTGCGCCAGAGTGCCAACACGTAAGAATTCCCTCTCCTTACTAGCCTGACTCTCCATTTCCTCCTCCTCCTCCAAGTCCTCCTCTTCAGCCCATACATGCTCAAGAGTTAAGGACTGAGCACTGGTACCCTCTACTGTCTCGCCGACATTCTCCTCCTCTTCCTCCTCATCCTCATCCCCCTCCTCCGATACGCGTTGATAAACAGACCGGAGGGTGCTCTGGCTATCAAGCGACGTATCTTCCTCCACCGTCTCTTGTGACAAGCGCAAAGCATCCGACTTCATGCTGAGCAGTGAGTTTTTCAACAGGCAAAGCAGCGGGATGGTGAGGCTGATAATGGTGGCATCGCCGCTGACCATCTGTGTTGACTCCTCAAAGTTGCTCAACACCTGGCAGATATCAGACATCCACGTCCACTCCTCATTGTAGACTTGAGGAATCTGAGTGACCTGACTACCAGTTCTGGTGGAAGTTGACATCTGGCAGTCTACAATCGCTCTGCACTGCTGGTAAACTCTGGATAACATGTTTAATGTGGAATTCCATCTCGTGGGCACGTCGAACAACAGTCGGTGAGCCTGCAGTTGTAGGCGGCGCTGCGCTGCCCTGAGAGTGGCAGCATCTGTGGTCGACTTGCGGAAATGCGCACAGATGCGGCGCACCTTGGTGAGCAAATCAGACAGATTGGGGTATGTCTTGAGGAACCGCTGAACTATTAGATTGAACACGTGGGCCAGGCATGGCACATGTGTCAGTCTGCCGAGTTGCAGAGCCGCCACCAGGTTACGCCCGTTGTCACACACAACCATGCCTGGCTTGAGGTTCAGCGGTGCCAGCCACACATCGGTCTGCACCGTGATGCCCTGTAACAGCTCTTGGGCGGTGTGCCTTTTGTCACCTAAGCTCAGCAGTTTGAGCACCGCCTGCTGGCGCTTACCCACGGCACTGCTGCTGCGCCTAGAGCTACCGACTGAAGGCGCAGTGCCCACGGATGGTAATTCGGTGGAGGAGGAGGAGGGGTCGGAGGAGGAGGAGGAGGCATAGTACGTCTGAGAGACCTTGACCGAGGTATGCCCCGCAATCCTCAGTGTGGGCAGTACATGAGCGGCCCCAGGGTCATTCTCGGTCCCAGCCTCCACCAAGTTAACCCAATGTGCCGTCAGTGAGATATAGTGTCCCTGCCCGGCAGCACTTGTCCACGTGTCCGTGGTTAGGTGGACCTTCTCAGAAACAGCGTTGGTCAGGGCACGGATGATGTTCTGTGACACGTGCTGGTGTAGGGCTGGGACGGCACATCGGGAAAAATAGTGGCGGCTGGGGACCGAATACCGAGGGGCAGCCACCGCCATGAGATTGCGAAAGGCCTTGGTCTCTACCAGCCTATAGGGCAGCATCTCCAGGCTAAGCAATTTGGAGATGTGGACGTTGAGGGCTTGGGCATGTGGGTGGGCGGAACTGTATTTCCTCTTCTGCTCAAGCGTCTGCTGTAAAGACAGCTGAACGCTGCGCTGGGACACGTTGGTGGACACTGTGGAGGATCGTGGAGGCAAAAGTGTGGTTTTCCGGCGGGAGGCGCTCGTGCCGGGGTCCTGGGCAGGGGGTTGACTAGCAGAGGCAGCGAGTGACGCAGGGGGTTGACTAGCAGAGGCAGCGAGTGACACAGGGGAAGGAGCAGTGGTGTGACCCGCAGGAGGTGGTGAACGGCCTTGGTTCCATTGAGTGGGGTGTTTAGCACTCATATGCCTGCGCATGCTGGTGGTGGTTAGGCTAGTAGTGGTGGCACCCCTGCTGATCCTGGTGTGGCACAGGTTGCACACCACAGTCCGTCGGTCATCCTGACTTTCTTTAAAGAACCTCCAGACTTGCGAACATCTAGGCCTCGCCACGGGAGCTTCACTACGTGAAACAGTTGCTGCTGATGCACCAGCTCTGGCCCTGCTTCTCCCTCTGGCCACACCACTGCCTCTTACAACCTGTTCTGGTGCAGCATTCGCCTCTGCCTCAGAAGCACTGTCTTCACTCGGCATATCAACCCAGCTTGGGTCAGTCACCTCGTCATCCTCCGATTCCTCAGTCTGCTCCTCCCTCGGAATTCCTCCCCTAACAACAACTTCACCACTGTCTGACAACCGTGTCTCCTCATCGTCTGACACCTCTTTACAAACTTCTTCCACTAACTCAACATTGTCATCATCATCATCATCATCACCCACAGACTGCGACAGTTGGAAAACTTGGGCATCGGGAACGAGGTCAGCAGCAACCTGAGAAGTGGTTTGTGACTCTGGGAAGGGTCCAGAAAACAGTTCCTGAGAGTATGCCGGATCGCATTCCAAATTTTCCTGGGAGGGGGCAGACTGGGGGATAGGAGGTTGAGGTGGAGGAGCCAGAGGAGTGCTCCCTATGGTAACATGGGTGGACTGCGTGGAAGACTGACTGGTGGACAAATTACTTGAAGCATTGTCCACGAGATCCACGAGATCAGCTGTTCGCACTGTTGTGGTTTCAACAGTCCTCTACCACATGTCCCTGTAAGTTGAGACATGAAGCTAGGGAGTGTAGCTCTGCGGCGTTCCACAGCTCCCTCATCAGCAGGTACTGTCTCACCCTGCCCAGGACCACAGCCTCTGCCCCCTGCAGTCATTGAATGCCCACGCCCACGCCCTCGTCCTCGACCCTTAGCCCTGGGGTTCAATATTTTCTGTATATAAGTGTATGATATAAAAAAAAATAAAATAAACGGGCCTGGTGTACTGAAACCCACAAACTTGTTCAGTCTGGTTTAATTAAGTGACGTACAGAAAGTGTCACCTGGACAGAATATATGGATTGGAGCGAGTGTGCTGAACTGTGACACACAGAAAGGTTACACGCAGCTGAGTAAAATGGATTTGTATCACTGAGCTAAAACAACAAAAAAAATAATTTTTTTATATATTTTGTTTTTTATATTTTTTTTTATTTTGTTTTTTTGGGAACGTGACGTGCAGGAACTATCGGAGACCTAACTCACACCCTGTTAACGGTGGCTATTTAGACTGCGACCCAGACAAATATCGCACAGAGATTTTTTGGATCAAGCTGTATACGTTATTGGTAGCAAATGACTTGGTTGTATTCTGTGACGTACAGAAAGTGTCACCTGGACAGTATATACGGATTGGAACGAGTGTGCTGAACTGTGACACACAGAAAGGTTACACGCAGCTGAGTAAAATGGATTTGTATCACTGAGCTAAAACAACAAAAAAAATAATTTTTTTTTATATTTTGTTTTTTATATATTTTTTTTTAATTTTGTTTTTTTGGGAACGTGACGTGTAGGAACTATCGGAGACCTAACTCACATCTTGTTAACGGTGGTTATTTAGACTGCGACCCAGACAAATGTCGCACAGAGATTTTTTGGATCAAGCTGTATACGTTATTGGTAGCAAATGACTTGGTTGTATTCTGTGACGTACAGAAAGTGTCACCTGGACAGTATATACGGATTGGAGCGAGTGTGCTGAACTGTGACACACAGAAAGGTTACACGCAGCTGAGTAAAATGGATTTGTATCACTGAGCTAAAACAGCAAAAAAAATAATATTTTTATATATTTTGTTTTTGTATATTTTTTTAATTTTGTTTTTTTGGGAACGTGACGTGTAGGAACTATCGGAGACCTAACTCACACCCTGTTAACGGTGGCTATTTAGACTGCGACCCAGACAAATGTCGCACAGAGATTTTTTGGATCAAGCTGTATACGTTATTGGTAGCAAATGACTTGGTTGTATTCTGTGACATACAGAAAGTGTCACCTGGACAGTATATATGGATTGGAGCGAGTGTGCTGAACTGTGACACACAGAAAGGTTACACGCAGCTGAGTAAAATGGATTTGTATCACTGAGCTAAAACAACAAAAAAAATAATTTTTTATATATTTTGTTTTTTATATTTTTTTTTAAATTTTGTTTTTTTGGGAACGTGACGTGCAGGAACTATCGGAGACCTAACTCACACTCTGTTAACGGTGGCTATTTAGACTGCGACCCAGACAAATGTCACACAGAGATTTTTTGGATCAAGCTGTATACGTTATTGGTAGCAAATTACTTGGTTGTATTCTGTGACGTACAGAAAGTGTCACCTGGACAGTATATACGGATTGGAGCGAGTGTGCTGAACTGTGACACACAGAAAGGTTACACGCAGCTGAGTAAAATGGATTTGTATCACTGAGCTAAAACAACAAAAAAATAATTTTTTTATATATTTTGTTTTTTATATATTTTTTTTAATTTTGTTTTTTTGGGAACGTGACGTGCAGGAACTATCGGAGACCTAACTCACACCCTGTTAACAGTGGCTATTTAGACTGCGACCCGGACAAGTGTCGCACAGAGATTTTTTGGATCAAGCTGTATACGTTATTGGTAGCAAATGACTTGGTTGTATTCTGTGACGTACAGAAAGTGTCACCTGGACAGTATATACGGATTGGAGCGAGTGTGTTGAACTGTGACACACAGAAAGGTTACACGCAGCTAAGTAAAATTGATTTGTATCACTGAGCTAAAACAACAAAAAAACTAATTTTTTTTTACATTTTGTTTTTTATATATTTTTTTTAATTTTGTTTTTTTGGGAACGTGACGTGTAGGAACTATCGGAGACCTAACTCACACCCTGTTAACGGTGGCTATTTAGACTGCGACCCAGACAAATGTCGCACAGAGATTTTTTGGATCAAGCTGTATACTTTATTGGTAGCAAATGACTTGGTTGTATTCTGTGACGTACAGAAAGTGTCACCTGGACAGTATATACGGATTGGAGCGAGTGTGCTGAACTGTGACACACAGAAAGGTTACACGCAGCTGAGTAAAATGGATTTGTATCACTGAGCTAAAACAACAAAAAAATAATTTTTTTATATATTTTGTTTTTTATATATTTTTTTTAATTTTGTTTTTTTGGGAACGTGACGTGCAGGAACTATCGGAGACCTAACTCACACCCTGTTAACGGTGGCTATTTAGACTGCGACCCAGACAAATGTCGCACAGAGATTTTTTGGATCAAGCTGTATACGTTATTGGTAGCAAATGACTTGGTTGTATTCTGTGACGTACAGAAAGTGTCACCTGGACAGTATATACGGATTGGAGCGAGTGTGATGAACTGTGACACACAGAAAGGTTACACGCAGCTGAGTAAAATGGATTTGTATCACTGAGCTAAAACAACAAAAAAAAAATGTTTTATATATTTTGTTTTTTATATATATATATTTTTTATTTTGTTTTTTGGGAACGTGACATGCAGGAACTATCGGAGACCTAACTCACACCCTGTTAACGGTGGCTATTTAGACTGCGACTCAGAAAAATGTCGCACAGAGATTTTTTGGATCAAGCTGTATACGTTATTGGTAGCAAATGACTTGGTTGTATTCTGCGACGTACAGAAAGTGTCACCTGGACAGTATATACAGATAGGAGCGAGTGTGCTGAACTGTGACACACAGAAAGGTTACACGCAGCTGAGTAAAATGGATTTGTATCACTGAGCTAAAACAACAAAAAAAATAATTTTTTTTTATGTTTTTTTTTAGTTTAGTTTTTTTTGGAACGTGACCTGCAGAAACTATCGTAGAGCTGACTGACACCCTACTGACGGTGGCTATTTAGACTGCGACCCAGACAAATGTCGCACAGAGATTTTTAGGATCAAGCTGTATACGTTATTGGTAGCAAATGACTTGGTTGTATTCTGTGACGTACAGAAAGTGTCACCTGGACAGTATATACGGATTGGAGCGAGTGTGCTGAACTGTGACACACAGAAAGATTACACACAGCTGAGAATGGTTCCACACTGCTGTGTGCAATGGATTTGTATCACTGAGATAGAAAAAAAAAAAAAAACAGGGTTAGATATGGCGATAGCTGCACTACTAGTGCCAGCCAGCCAAGTGACAAAAAAATAAATAAAATGTCTTCTAGCCCTTAGAAGGGCTGTTGGGTTCTTTGTGGGTGATCCCTGCCTAATAGACAACTAAATGCAGGCCCTAACACTGTCCCTGAAAGGCAGCAGCTCTATCCCTAACGACATCCAGACGGCATCTGAGCCGAGCGCCGCGGCCAGTCGGTAGTATATTCCAGGGTCACCTGATCAGGCCAGCCAACCCCTGCTATCGACATGTAAGGGCCCCACGTGATGCTGGGTGTACTGTAGAGTCTCCTGGCTTGTGATTGGCTGTGTTTTTAGGCGCCAGAAAAGCACGATGCGGAAGTTGCCATTTCCTCGAGTATGGCGAGATACTCGTCCGAGCAGCGAGCACTTACGAGTACCCTAATACTCGAACGAGCACCAAGCTCGGACGAGTATGCTCGTTCATCTCTACATATAAACCCATAAGTATATGCTCAAATACACATATGCACACATATAAATGGCATACATATATATTTATATACAACACACAGATATACAAAAGGTGTGCCATGTTCGTCCTCTGAATGCTCTGGTTCAGTTTTTGATGACTCCTTTGAATTAAAGGGGCTATCCCATGAATTTAAAACTCTTTTTAAACTCTTTTACTCACTTATCTGGAGAACCATCTTTAATTTTTGTGGGATGGAAGCAGCTCATCAAACCACCTGTATCTCTCAGGATGCATTTCAGTTAGCTCTTGTTAACGCCCTTTCTCCTCTGCATACAAAATAATTCCTCACACACAGCCCCAGGGATATTTTATGTAAGCTATATATTTTGATGAATTTAGAAGTAGGGATAAATGAAACGTGTCTGTGCTGCTTCATTAGCTTCTCTGTGAGACCCCAGCACTGAGGCGAGGGGAAAGGAGCAGGGAATTTATCAAGCCTGTTAGTCTACTACTGAATGCAGAAGAAGGTGGATCAGAAGGACAGACAACACTGTTGTTACTACCAGACAGGAAAATGTAATATACATAAAGAGACTAATAATATAGTGTTTTTATTAAATGTATATTGCAATAATGCATTTGTAATACCCTATTCCTTGCATAGTAATACTTTTCATTAGATAATTCCTTTATGGCTAGTTTCACACATGCACTAAAGCAATCCAGCAGGCTGTTCCGGCAGAAGAACAGCCTGCCAGAGCTCTCTTGATCTGTATATGGCTGTTTACGGCCAGGGCCCATTGACCATAATATGATTCTGCTGGACAAGAACTGTTGCATGCAGCAGTTTTTGCCAAGCCGAATCCCAACACCTATGCTGGGGAGCTGCCGGATTCTTGCGGGATCACATTGTAGTCTATGGGGTCTAGAACAGCCTGCTGCATTGCTGTGCCGCATGTGTGAAAGGATTAATATTTTAGCACATTTTCATGTTTTTTTTTTCCTCAGCATCCTTAGTAGTTAAACAATGATTTGATCAGGTGCTACCTTTAAGTGTATAGTAGAATATGCACATGCACAGTGTTTGAGGTTTTGGGGTGTTTTCATATTGTATTTTTTGGGTCTGTGGCCTTTTTTGAATAGTTTTTTTTTCATGCATTTCATTTTCTGGCATTTTTGAAGCCCTATAGAGAATCCGGTGAAAATGTATGTGAAGTAGCCCTATGATAGATTGTATCTTTACATAAACTACAAAATGGTTCTCAAAGATGAACATAAGTTTTAAAGTTGTGCAACATTTCTCTTGAGAGATCAGCAAAGCATTGTATCCAATCTATATTCCTGTCCTAGCAAAACCAGGCACTTAAGGTCGCCCTCTATTAAGATGGTTTTAAACATGTATCACCACATAAAAGAACGTTTGCATTCCAGCAAACTCTACTGTGCAGAAATAAGAGACTGAGCTTCAACCAAAATCATTGATGAAAGAAACCGCCTTATGAACACAATTTACACTAAGCTTAACTTTCAACATGTACTCTACATCTTTATCTTGACAAGAAAACATTTATAGATGAAAAAGGGAATTATTCATTGGGTTATCATCTCCTATGAGCTTAAAAAACTTGAAAATAACTTTTTTACTGGTTTGATGTGTACATTCATTATATATATACTAGCTGAAGGACCCGGCTTCGCCCGGGTATATTTAATTTATTTCTTTTACTGTTTGTGTGTGTGTGTCGTTAAAAGATATCGAGAGTGCCCTCTACAGTGCCTGCCCATTTAACAGTGACCTCTACACCGGCCCGCCCCTTTAACAGAGACCTCTACAGCGGCCCGCCCCTTTAACAGTGACCTCTACAGCGACCCGCCCCTTTAATAGTGATTTCTTCAGCAGCCCGCCCCTTTAACAGTGACCTCTACAGCTGCCCGCCCCTTAAACAGTGACCTCTACAGCAGCCCGCCCCTTTAACAGTGACCTCTACAGCAGCCCGCCCCTTTAACAGTGATCTCTACAGCAGCCTGCCCCTTCAACAGTGACCTCTACAGCAGCCTGCCCCTTCAACAGTGACCTCTACAGCTGCCCACCCCTTTAACTGTGACCTCCACAGCAGCTAGAGTGGCCACTGTCTTCACCCCAGAAAGCCAGACCTCACCGGCCATTCCCCCAAACGTGAAACAGCGCCCCCAGTTCCCATGAAGACACATCACTAAACATGAGGCCACGCCCCCCTGGCTCCGTGAAGACATGGAGGAGAAGCTGTCTGAGTGTGAGCTACTGAAAGGGTGGACATCCCTGTATCTGTCCAGGCACTGCATCGGACGGAGAACAGGTAGCCAGAAAACTGGACTGTCCAGCCTAAAGCCGGGCATCTGGCCACCCTAACACCAGCCTGCCCCTAGGGTCACCAGAGGTCTTTTTTTTAGGCTGGACGGTCTGGCTTTCAGACTCCCTGTCCTCTGTCATGCGCAGGGCCTGGATGGACACAGCAGCAGCACTCTCAGCAGCAGCACTGTGCAGTCTGAGCAATGAGCTGCAGGGAGAAAGTCACCCTCCCCTCACCCCTGCAGCTGACAGAAGGTGATTTTTATCAATATTTTTAATCCCGGTCAAATGCAGCATGGAAGGGGCGTGGCCTGACTGAGTCAGGGGCATGACTTAGTGGGATCTGGGGGTGGTGCTTTTAAGTCCTTCTTTTGACGGTCGCCGGAATTACAGGTCGATGCCTGATTTAGGAGGAAGGTGGGTAGCAGTGGAAGAAAACATCTTTTATTACTACTGAACAGTAAATATGTAAAATTTACATTATATGAGGTAATGATTGCTGATGAGTTAGTCTAAAACATAAGTTATAGTTATGGTAACCAGGAATACCCATTTACCATTGTCATCCACAGTGCTCTGCCTCTTTAATGCAGACCTAAAGCAGTGAACTGGCTAGGTTGTCATAGAAACCTGATGTGTGCCTGTGAGCTTCTATTGGCTGATAAGGGTCATGTGACCAGGCTACTATTGGCTAATGCATTTTTTGGGAATATCTCAGGAACGGTACGTCCTGGAGAGTTGAAAACTGTTCTAAAACCTTCCCGGACACCTGATGTACATGTGTGCCAAATTTTGTGATTGTAGCTGCAACGGTGCGGATTCCTTTAGCGGACATACACACACACACACATACACACATACACTCAGCTTTATATAATATATATATATATATATATATATATATATATATATCACAAACCCACAGTTTGTTAGCTTGTTTGCTTTGTTCGCTACTGTTACGTTTCTATGAGGGTAGGTGGCCTGTAGAAAGTGGAGAGTTACCTTACATCACTTACATCACTAGTTTAATTATAGACTATGGATACAATCACTTTGTAAAAGTAGTAGTAGTGTTGCTCAGACCATTACACTTGCTCATTTTTTCTGCTTCTAAGTGTTCAAACTGAGTTGTTTATATTTCCTACTCCTGAACAGGTACTTAAACCAGATAATCAGTTCAAGCTTATGACCTATCATGGACCAAAAATTGCATAATTCATCAGTACAACATCTGCAAGTGTTGCAGAATATAAAAGTAAATTCCCCTTTAAAAGTGCACTGTCTGACCCAAGAAGAAGTACAGCGACGTCATAAAAAGATTAAAATAGACAAATCGCCAGGACTGGATGGCTTACACACCCGTATCCTAAGAGAATTAAGTAATTGCCAGACCCTTATTTCTGATATTTAAGGACTCTATACTGACAGGGAGTGTTCCACAGGATTGGCGCATAGCAAGTGTGGTACCAATATTTAAAAAAGGTCCAAAACAGAGCCCAGGAACTATAGGCTGGTAAGTTTAACATCTGTCGTGGGTAAACTGTTTGAAGGTTTTCTAAGAGATGCTATCTTGGAGTACCTCAATGAAAATAAGCAAATAACTCCATATCAGCATGGCTTCATGAGGGATCAGTCATGTCAAACCAATGTAATCAGTTTCTATGAGGAGGTAAGTTCTAGACTGGACCACGGCGAATCAATGGATGTCGTATATCTGGACTTCTCCAAAGCATTTGACACATAAAAGGTTAGTATATAAAATGAGAATGCTTAGACTGGGAGAAAATGTCTGTATGTGGGTAAGTAACTGGCTCAGTGATAGAAAACAGAGGGTGGTTATTAATGGTACATACTCAGATTGGGTCACTGTTAGAAAAAATTGAAAAAAATTGAAAAAAATTTTCGCCGAACATTCGCCGAAGTTTTCCTAAGATTCATATATTCGACGAATAGATTCGCTGTATTTGCGTACAAAATATACGTTATTATGTGCTATTAGCGAACATTTGCGCACTAATAACGAACGTACAGTTAAAAAATGTACGCAACTTCTTAGAAGACGTACGCTTGAGCGTACAAATAGCTTACGAATCCTCAGTGAACTATTGTGTACGCGATTACGTAATACACAGGCACGTACAACGAGAGGCCACGGGGTGCACTCCTCAGAGGCAGAGCAAATATTCAAAAATGGCATCCAGACGATCCTCATCATTTAGCTCTGCTGTACAGCTGAAATACATAGTCCGGCTGATGGACCTCCAGGATTACCATTTACGATGGCACACACCGCCACCCGAACCAGCATAAAAAGTAGGTGATCCAGCAGGTGATCCGAGGCTTGCGCCATAGTTTTGACACCTTGCGGACCCCGGGCCAGATACAGTGTAAATGGTCAGATCTGAAATTGCCCTCAGAGGCAGTATGTATATTTGAGATAGAACAAGTAAGGTGCTGTCTATCCGGCTATGGGCATAGTACAATCATCCACAATACTATAAAGTGAATATGAGGACCCATTGCGGTACCTGTAAAGAAATACACACAATGGGCAACATACTTGAAAACGTTGCTGAAAGGTAAAAACATTAGTGCAAACAATCCAGTGCAAACAATATAGTGCAAATACATTATAGGTATAATGTAAACATTTTAAATATCACCTACCTAGTCTGCTCACGGACACGTTGTCACGTTTGTCATAGAACTGGAGCAGAGTCCCAAACTCAGTTGCAATTTGTAATCCACATAGGTAAAATTGTAATCCAAATGGGTAAAAAAAGGTTCCTTAAAAAAACAGCTTTCAAGGGGCTTCCCAATAACCTGAAAAGGGGGAAAAAAGGGATGAGGCGCACATCTGCGCAACTTGGTTAAAGCAGCCTCGGGGACCATAGAATTTTGACGAAGGGAGTAGTCCTTCCGCGGCGGAGCGGGAACTCCTGCCGCCTCCGCCGTGTCAGCCAGCAAAGTGAACACCTCAGCGGGCACCTCAACCGACTTCTTAGGCGGCCGGACATATTGAGAGACGTAGATCTCCTCCGGTTCCTTCTCCTCATAGGGGTCGGTGCCCCACACCATGCTTCCCCAGTCAGGACCTCGCTGTGTCGCCATCTTAATTTCCTGAGTTGCCTCGTCTTCCTCGCGCGCTGGAGAAGGGGGCGGGGCTACCAGGGAGGAGTCTGCATCGCAAATGAATTGAATTCGTATGCAACAGTGTATAGAGTAACTTATACGTAGCAATAGCGTATAATTAATAGGACAAACTATGTAGCGAATACGTACAAAGCCGAAGCGAAGCACCTAATATTCGGTTTTGCTTTGCAGCTAAAAAATCCCAAGATTCGATACGAATCAACGAATCGACGAATCGATTCGCTCATCTCTAGTCACTGTCACTAGTGGGGTACCATAGGCGTCAGTATTGGGCCCTATTCTCTTCAGTATATTTATTAATGATTAGAGATGAGCGAATCGAATCTCACGAAGTGGAATTCGATCCGAATTTCAGGATAAATTCGATTCGCCTAGAAGCCAAATTTCCTTGTGCTTCGTGTCGGCGAATCGATTTATCGCCCCGCGAGATTTCGCTCCAGATCTTCAAGCAAGATGGCGCTGGCCGGCCCGTCGCGAGCGAATGAAGGAGGTAAGTTTGATTTAATGTATTTTTTAATGCTTATTTTACACTCAGACGCCCCCATTATGTATGAACGCGGCATCTGAGAAGTACAATGACAGGGGCGGCGCTATCGCAGCTCCCTGTCATTGCACCCACTACTTACAAAAAAATGTGCTTTGTGGCGAAGTAATTCGTCACGAAGCAAATTTTTTTGTAATTTTTTGAAATTCGCTCATCCCTATTAATCATCTTGTATAAGGCTTGCACAGTAAAATATCCATTTTTGCAGATTTTGCAAATAACTTCATATCAGCATGGCTTCATGAGGGATTGGTCATGTCAAACTAATTTAATCAGTTTCTATGAGGAGGTAAGTTCTAGACTGGACCGCGGAGAATCAATGGATGTCGTATATTTGGACTTCTCCAAAGCATTTGACACTGTACCACATAAAAGGTTAGTATATAAAATGAGAATGCTTGGCATGGGAGAAAATATCTGTATGTGGGTAAGTAACTGGCTTAGTGATAGAAAACAGAGGGTGGTTATTAACGGTACATACTCAGATTGGGTCACTGTCACTAGTGGGGTCAGTATTGGGCCCTATTCTCTTCAATATATTTATTAGTGATCTTGTAGAAGGCTTGCACAGTAAAATATCAATTTTTGTAGATGACACTAAACTGTGTAAAGTAATTAACACAGAAGAGGACAGTACACTGCTACAGATGGATCTGGACAGACTGGAGGCTTGGGCAGAGAAGTGGCAGATGAGGTTTAACACTGACAAATGTAAGGTTATGCATGTGGGAAGGAATAATGCAAGTCATCAGTACATACTGAATGGTAAAATATTGGGTAACCCTGACATGGAAAAAAACCTAGGAATTTTAGTGAACAGCAAAACTAAGCTGTAGAAACGAGTGTCAGACAACTGCTGCCAAGGCCAATAAGATAATGGGTTGCATCAAAAGGGGCATAGATGCCCGTGATGAGAACATAGTCCTGCCACTTTACAAATCACTAGTCAGACCACACATGGAGTAATGTGTACAGTTCTGGGCTCCTATGAACAAGGCAGACATAGCAGAGCTGGAGAGGGTTCAGAAGAGGGCAACTAAAGTAATACCTGGAATGGGTGGACTATAGTACCCAGAAAGATTATCAAAATTAGGGTTATTCACTTTAGAAAAAAGACTGAGGGGAGATCTAATAACTATGTATAAATATATCAAGGGTCAGTACAGAGATCTCTCCCATGATCTATTTATCCCCAGAACTTTGACTGTGACGAGGGGACATCCTCTGTGTCTGGAGGAAAGAAGGTTTGTACACAAACATAGAAGAGGATTCTTTACGGTAAGAGCAGTGAGACTATGGAAATCTCTTCCTGAGGAGGTGGTGATGGTAAGTTCACTAAAAGAGTTCAAGAGGGGTCTGGATGTATTTCTGGAGGGTAATAATATTACAGGTTATAGTTACTAGAGATGAGTCGTTGATCCAGGGAGTTATTCTGATTGCCTGATTGGAGTCGGGAAGGAATTTTTTCCCCTAAAGTGGGGAAAATTGGCTTCTACCTCACAGGGGTTTTTTGCCTTCCTCTGGATCAACTTGTAGGATAACAGGCCGAACTGGATGGACAGATGTCTTTTTTCGCCCTTATAAACTATGTTACTATGTTACTATGTTTGATAACTACCTCTACATAGATTCATTATACACTGCTTTGTGATTTGCAGTTCACACTTATGTTCTTCTTCCAACTAATGCATTTTCCCCAACCAGTGGCTCTGGCTTCCATCGCATGTTTCTCCCCAGCAGTAGTCAAGTCAGATACAATAGTGCTCAATTGGCACTAGTGATGTCAGCATTGCTAGAATCTGATACCAGGTTCAAAACTATACTACTGGAGTGAAAACTATTGCACATGGTCATGTCTTTTTCACTTTTAATATTCAATTAGGCCCCAGAATGCACATTAAAGGGATTGTCTCACTTTGCACCTAATACACCTAATGTATTGTTGTTATCCATATTGCTTCCTTTGCTGGCTGGATTCGCTTTTCACATTATACACTACTCGTTTCCATGGTTAAGACCACCCTGCAATCCAGCATTGGTGGCTGTGCTTGCACAATATAGAAAAAGCACCGGCCTATTTGCGCTCTCATGATCTTCTCGACCACCAGAGAGGCTGGCACTTTCATCTGTAGTTTGCAAGCATAGCCACCGATGCTGGATTGCAGGGTAGTCGTAACCATGGAAGCGAGCAGTGTGTACTGTGATGGAAAAATTAATCCAGCCAGCAAAGGAAGCAATATGGATAATAACAATACATTAGTAATAGAGATGAGCGAATAATTCAAAATTTTATTCGACGAAGATTCGTATATTCAACGAATATATTCGTTAAATTTGCATAGAAAATATACGTTATGTGGCGTTTAGCGAACATTCGCGCACTAATAACAAACGTTCCGTTTCAAAAGGTACGCAAATTCTTTGAACACGTACGCATGAGGGTACAAATTGCGTACGAATCCTCAGCGTACTATTGTCTAGCAATTACGTAATACGCAGGCACGCACGACGAGAGGCCGCGGCGTGCATTCCTCAGAGGCAGAGCGATTTTTTGAAAATGGCATCCAGGTGATCCTCATCATATAGCTCTGCAGAGCTGAAATAAATGATCCGGCTGATGGACCAGCAGGATTATGATGGCACACACCGCCACCCGAACCAGCATAAAAAGGAGGTGATCCAGCAGGTGATCCGAGGCTTGCGCCATCGTTTTGACACTGTGTGGACCCCAGGCCAGATCCAACGGAAATGGTCCGATCTGAAGTTTAAATGCCCAGAGCGGTTTAATGAGATCCGCACAGAGATACGGCAGGGTGAGTAACAAAATATTTGAAAAGTAAAAACATGTTAAAAAATGTGTGTACTGTATTGTATATATGCCAACAGTGATTGCCAATAATGAAAATAGTATAGAAAGACAACGTGGGCGTGCGTAGTGCGCTGCAGTAATTTTCTTACATGCTAGACCACGCCTCTAACTCGAACCAAACAAGATACGTGCCCCTTCACAGTAATTTGCATTAGGCTACTTTCACATATGTGGTGGTGATCCTGCAGGGTGTTCTGCTGTATTTGTCCAGCCAATTCCAGGCATTCTTGCCGAATAGCGGCCGGATCAGTGCTGTCCCCATTATTGTTAACGACAGCGTCACCACGGTCACCGTCGAGGCCGGATGGCCCTTACAGTACCTGCAGCTTCTAGTAAGTGTAAACATATTTAATTTATTTTAAATCCAAGCTACGTGGGAGTGCAGCTGCAGTGATATAAGAGCACTAGTGGTTAGAAAACTATTCCCATGTATGAACATCAGAAGTTACAACTGTTCATTAGAGTTGAATGTAATGGCATTATTTAATGATTTTTGACAGCTGCGGAACCACAGAGGAGCCCCTCTCACCCTCCTCAACAGTGAGATAGGACCCCACCTGTCCCTCCAACACCACCAGCCCAATTTCAAGAGGTAGAAGGTAGGTAAAATAAAAAGTGTAATGGATGGACCTTCTGTCTTCAAAATATAAACTAAATTTATGTTTTATCTTTTGTAGCTCCAACCGGCAGGGAGGAGTTTTCCCCAAGACCACTCAGTATGGGTGTCCAGTAAGTACAAACCCCAAACTGACCATGTGTGGCCTTCTCAGTGAGCAGTTCAAAGAGAAAAAAAAGGCTCAATACAGATACATGTCACTGAATAACTTGTTCCAGTAGATATACCAAATATTTAATGACATGCAATTGCTAAAGTATTCTGATCCAGGTTCTGGTTTTAAATTTTAGAATTTTTTTCGTGGAACAGCCACGTTTACTCGATTATACTAGTTATATTACTGTTTCCACCCCTACAGATATCCCCACTGACTTTTAAGTGGAGGCAGCCTTACGCTGCTTCGGGACCAGGCTCCACGCTGCCTCCCAGCTTATTCGCGGTCTGCAGCTGAAGCACCAAGAGCTGCATGAGATGATGGCCAGACATCGCCAAAGGCCGGCATAACCTTTTTTTTTTTGTTTATTATATTATTTATTATTTGTAAAAAGTTATTATTTATTACTAAAATATTCTTGTAAAATCTGTGTTTTGAGTGTTTTGTTAACCCTTTAACACCTTCCTGACATAGTGTGAAGAAGACAGGGATGTAAGTTTAGGCCGAAGGCTGAAAAAATTGTCCCACGGCCATTTTCCCGTACTAATGAACACAGCAGTGTCTGCTGGCCGAAGTATTAATAAATTACACACACTCTGGTTCACTGATTACAATTTACAGTAAAAGAAAAAGGCTTGGCTTGTTTGGACAACAAGCCTGTACATTCTGCCTTGTAACATAGGCAGTGAAAATTATATATGAGCTTTTCATGGCTGCCCCGGCCAGTAGTAGTAGGGGACGGGGTATATCAGCAGAGAGTGATTGGTAAATACAACAAACTGCGGTGGAGTATAACAGTCTCCGCTAATGTAACTTGTAACGGGAGGCGGAGGTAACAACAGTGTAAAAATTTTATTTTTTAATTTAATTATATATATATATATATATATATATATATATACAGTACAGATCAAAAGTTTGGACACACCTTCTCATTCAAAGAGTTTTCTGTATTTTCATGACTATGAAAATTGTAGATTCACACTGAAGGCATCAAAACTATGAATTAACACATGTGGAATTATATATTTAACAAAAAAGTGTGAAACAAATGAAAATATGTCTTATATTCTAGGTTCTTCAAAGTAGCCACCTTTTGCTTTGATTACTGCTTTGCACACTCTTGGCATTCTCTTGATGAGCTTTAAGAGGTAGTCACCTGAAATGGTATTCCAACAGTCTTGAAGGAGTTCCCAGAGATGCTTAGCACTTGTTGGCCCTTTTGCCTTCACTCTGCGGTCCAGCTCACCCCAAACCATCTCGATTGGGTTCATGTCTGGTGACTGTGGAGGCCAGGTCATCTGGCGTAGCACCCCATCACTCTCCTTCTTGGTCAAATAGCCCTTACACAGCCTGGAGGTGTGTTTGGGGTCATTGCCCTGTTGATAAATAAATGATTGCTCCCTATGGTGGAAGATTCTGGCTGCTGCTGGACAAAATCGTCCACTGCTCTACGCTGCTCAAGGACCCGCTGCAACATATGAAGAGTGGAATTCCACCGGGTCGGCATGTCACCTATTAAGCGGTGTGGCGGAAGACCATTTTGTCGCTGCAGTTCCAGCAGAGTGTGGCAAGATACATATGAATGGCTCAAATGAGTGCAAAGCTTCCGCGACTTTGCCTGCACTGTGCGCAGGCCAGTGAATGTTTTGAGAAATCTCTGCTCCACTAGATTTAGGACATGCGCCATACAGGGAGCAGGCATGAATCGACCCAGGTTTAGCGCTGCCACTATATTTGTCCCATTTTCACTCACTACCTTGCCCACTTCCAGCTGGTGTGGAGACAGCCAGTGCGCTATTTGCTGCTTCATGTAATGTACAAAGCGCTGGCCTGTGTGACTGCTGCTGCCAAGACAAACTAAGTCTAACACTGCATGGCAGCGTTGCACCTGGCACATATGACATGAAGGAGGGGGGTTAACTCTCTGCCCTGACGGTCCAGCAGGCGGACTGCCCATGGAGGTGGATAGTTGTTGGGTGGTCTGCTGCAATCCTGGCTGGAAAGCGCGTGGAGGTGCCAACAGCAATTGGCCCGGTTGCTGGGGGGTTCCTGACTCGTTGCCACTAAATACATTCAGCCAGTGGGCAGTAAAGGACATGTATTGCCCCTGGCCGTTAGCACTGCACCAGGTGTCCACTGTGACATGCACGGTGTTGCAGAGAGACAGCTGCAGGGAGGGTCCAATATTGTCAGCCACGTGGGAGTAAAGGGCGGGGATAGCTTTTTTTCAGAAGAAATGCCGGCTAAGGGACCTGCCAGTGAGGCTAAGCGCAAGCCATTAGCTCCATTAGTCAACCAACTGGTACAGCAGAGACTGCACGGCCAGCAACTTTGTCAGGTGACCATTCAGTTTGTGCACTGTCGGATTACTTGTGGCATAAAACTGCTTCCTGGCCACGCACTCGGCAATGGACGGCTGGCGAATAAGAGGAGGTGGAGACATGCACGCAGTGGGTGATGAGGTGTATGTACTAGTTACACCCCTGGATGCGGGCTGAGCTACGGCCCTGGATGCGGCCTGCCTGACAGAAAGGACCCTGGGAGAAGTAACCAGCTCTTCAGCATTAATGGGCTGCTCTAAATTGCCGGCATGACGCCGCTTCAGATGGTTCCACAGAGCAGTGGTCCTGACATTTGTGGCTTTCCCACGGTTCAATTTCTGTTTACACAAATTACATGTGGCCATACTGCTGTCCCCCGGAAGAGTGGTGAAATACTTCCACACATCCGACGTGCGCCCTCCACAGCTGGCCAATCTTGTAGCCCTTGTACGCTTACACCCTGCTGCCGGCCCCACTATACTTGGGGTCTCGCTAGTTCCCAAGGAAGGACTGGCCCGGGGCTTAACTCGCCTCTGCCTTCAGTTGCTGCCACTACTACTACCACCCTCCTCCTCAGAGATCAAACCCTCCTCACCAGGTCCTCTGGTCTAACACATCAAATTCATCATCAGACTCCTCCCCACCACTTTCTTCTGACTGCAAATTAGGCTGTTCCCCACAACCTCCAATTTCGGGCAGTCCAAACTCTGACTGCCCTCTAAGAAATCCTCAGGGAGGCTGTCCTCCATAACCACCGGATTATGCGGTGGGGTTCGGTGGCCTTTTATTTTATAAATTGGAGAAGGGACAGAACTAGGAGGGAGCACTGAAGCCCGAGAGGTGGCACAAAATAACGGGCTTTGCTGGAGCGGAATGGTGGAGCAGGACGAGTCTGACCCCTGGCTACATATGGATACTGTATCAGCAGATGACAGATCATCCGGCTGAGACTGAGATGAGCGTGCCATCCACTCCACTACCTCATCCACTTTCTCCTCCACTACAATTTTGCACCTTGGTGGGTTAGCCTGGTGGAACATCGGCCAACTATTACGAATTACAGAAGTAGAAGCTCTGGCTACAGGTCCTTTGGCACTGCTGCCCTGTGCCACCTTCTCCCTTTTTTTAGAGCTCGAGGTCTGGCTGGAACTGGACCACTTTTGCTTATTCATTCCTGACATTTTTCACTTCACTCTGTGGCCCTGCAGCTGGTCTTTGTCTTTGTCCCTGTCTCTCTCCCTGTTTCTCTCCCTATCTCTCTCCATGTCTCTCTCTCTCCCTGCCTGATAAATTACTTGCCCTGCACTGGCCCTGCACTTGCCCTGCAGTATCCCTGAAGTGTAATATGAATTCCCTGAACAATTACACCCCAATTTCAACAACACAGGTCTCAGTGTCTCAGAACTTCACACACAGTTCTTCTGCTCGTCTCAGTAGTCGCAGGAGAAGTGATGCGTCACTGGCTTACCGAGCTTGAGCCAATCAGGTCAACCCACTAGGTCAGGTGACCATTTTCTTCCCGGGCTTTTGCGCACGAATAACGAACTAACAGTAAAAGTTCACTAATTACTTGTATCCGTACGCAACAGCGTATAGAGAAACTTATACGTAGCATTAGCATACAATGTATCGGACAAGTACGTAGCGAATGCGTAGAAAGCCTTAGGAACATTTTCGAATCTTAACGGAGCGAATCACCTAATATTCGGATTCGCTTTGGAGCTGAAAATTTCCAAGATTCGATAAGAATCAACGAATCGACAAATAGATTCGCTCATCTCTAATTAGTAAGTGGTTTGTATTAACCCCTTTAATATCTGCAATGTAATACTAGACTACAAAATACTACTAATCAGAAAAAGAGACATCTTCAGTATCTGAAGCAGAAAAGTAATGCCACTCCTAGTAGAGAGCTACAAAAAAACATGGTTTATGACAAAAACAGTGCCATACCTGCCCACAGGTTGTGTATGGTATTGCTGCTCAGCCCCTTTCAATCAACCATGGACAGATGCAGGGCTGTTTCTTGAAGAAGGCAGCCATGTTATATAATCCTGTACAAGCCTTTTATGTAAGGATGTAAATATTTCTGTTTCACAGATATACTGCGTAAGGTTGCCTCGGCATGACGGGTAGGCTGACTCATTTGGTCAAAATGTGCGTACAGAACCTCAAATTAGTATAATATAGAAATAATGCAGTTTAAAATAGTACAAATATTCCCTACACTTACCAGAGTCACTGCCATTCCAATCTAAATTGGAGTTAGATCTGAAACGTTCCTTCACTTCAGAACATTGGCAATATATAATTCTGCTTAGTGTTGTTACCTCCAAATGCATCATTTGGAAGCTTCAAGGAAACTACTATATAGGTGGTACTGTACGCCATATCGGTTGTCCAAAATATTCCCGCAGACCTCCCTCATTTGCTGGCTTTGCACTAAAGAGGTTGGGACACTGATTCTGTTTGATGGTATTGCTCTGGGAAAGAATAACGCATTTATTTAGACAAGTACTTGGTAATGGGACTCTGTGGGACCCTGAAGTGGCTCTGTTATCTCTAGGGCTGGAGAACTTGCCCATTGTGGATGTGTCATATCCCATGTCCTAACGGTAACCAGGACGTTAATTGCCCAACATTTGAAATCCGCTTATCTTCCTATACTAGAAGAAGTAATTGGTAGGGTGCAATATAACAAAACAATGGAAGGACTTATTGCCAGCCAACTTGGCAAATCTGATTGGTTACTATAGGCAACTAAGCCAATTTTCCTTTACCTCAGTTTTGATAAATCTCCACCATTATGTGCAAACTGCAGATAGTCTGATAAAATAGTGAAATGACCCAAAGTCATCTTCTGGAGCTCCCTTCAATCCAACACTGCTGCTAGGTCCTCTCACCTAGGTGCAGTGGTGAGGTATTGCTTTGTCTGCAGCAGTGATGTCCCATATACCGCTGGCCTCAGCTGCGTATGGCACTTGAGCAAGTGTCAGCATGGTTTAGAGGGTGTCCTGGAAGGTACATTTAATTGTTTTATTATTTTATCAGTCTGACAGCAGTTTGCACATAAAAATGTTCAGCTTGGACAACCCCAATCTATCTATCTGCTATGTATCATTATCTATCTATCTATCTATCTATCTATCTATCTATTTATAACCCACTACCCTGACAAACGTTCATTGTTTGGTTTAAGTGACATACCGAAACAGCAGTATACTAGAAATACTCATACTGTGGGGTCTGGATGTTTTCCCTCGGAGGTACTCAAGAAACACAAAACAGGTGCTGTATTCAAAGACTGTTTAGATTATACCAGGAAACAGTGGCAAAGAATGAACAGTATTTCACTCATCTGGCTGCAGCCGAGAAAACAAAGCTGCTAGGATGAGTGAAGATTTGCATTGCATGTGTACCCAAGACCACCATAACACTGTGAACGTCTGTAATATTCAGCATTTACACCATATTGTGTACTACAAAATTTATATTCATATTCGTGAAAGTGTTTTCTTCTAAATGAGGTGTTGACTGTTTAACAGAAGGAGTAAAATAAAAGGAATATATACAGTAACACTACCGGGCCCTACAGAAGGACATGACATGGAGTCTGTCATGACAGCCAACAGCATTACGTGGACATTGAGAAGGTTATGATCAATGGTCAACACTAATTTTATTGCCACTTATATTACAGTGTATTTAGGGCATCAGTTTTGCTAGACTGGCTTTAATTTTTTTAAATAAAAGATGCCCCCTTCAAAAGCATGAAACCCACAAAGAATATAAATCAAGCATGGCCTACTCAGAAATCATATGGAAATTTTCTCAAATCATGCAAAAGTGAAACAAAATGGCGCTGTATTTGGTACGATAACAAAACAACCTGTAAACTGAATCCAAATTAGGCTACTTCTACATATGTTTCATAAAGCCTTTCACATTTTAAAAACAAAAATAACAATCATTGTGGTGGTTTTGCAGACTCTCTCCAAACCATAGGCCCATCAAAGCACATTTCTCCATTTTCTCACAGTCACAGACACTGGTTTTGAAAAGCTTGTGGGGAGACCAAGACTGTTCTTGATCTTCAAACTTCACTCCAAAGTAAGCAAGATGTGCTTACTTTACAAAGTCAGAAGTGTTTTTCCTTTGTTTTTGGAGAATGTTTTCACCAATGTGGCATGATTCATTTTGATCTCTTCTTCTGTGAAGAAGTCATATTTCTCTGTAAAAAGGATGCAAAAATATATTGCACGTATGATCATGCAAAACAGATGAGATAAGAATAAAGAGTAGTGTCAGGATTCGCCGACTTAGATTCAGGATGGGAGCCTGCAGGGTCACACTGGACCTCCCTCTGTCAGCACTCCTTCCTGAAACTAATCAATCTTAGATGCCACCACTCGTCATATCAGGCTGACGAGACACCTTGCATTACATAACACCTAAGTACACTACAGCTGCTAGCATTCACAGGGTCAATGACAATCTAGGTAATCCTTCTAAGGTCATTGAATCGTTAGAACACAAGAAGGCTCTTATTAAAGGGGCTGTCCCACAAAAAATATTCTACAGTTTTCAAACCAGCCCCTGGATCTAAATACTTTTCTAATTGCATGTAATTAAAAATTTAGCATAGCCACTGAGTTATTCAATAAAATGTATCTGTATAGTGCCACCTGCAGTTCGTTTTTTTCTTATTTCTTTGACCTGCTCACTGAAGAGGCCGCACATGCCCAGTGTCATTGTTCAACTGCCTCCTGAGCTGTGATAGGGAGAGCTGAGACATGCCCCCTGAGCTGCAGCAGAAAATACACTCCCCCTGAGCTGTCATCTTGATATAAATCTACCAGAGCAAGGAATGTGGAGATCTCTGGATCCATGTGAGGTACAGGGCTGGTTCTAGCTTTGTTAGAAAGAGATTGTCATGTATTATATGATGTCTGATTTTCATTTTTTACCTTATTCATGGGATAACCCCTTTAAAGTGAAGTTTTAATGTAAAAAAAGGACAGTGCCTAGTCAGTGCGTAAACAATGGGGTTATCCGAGAAAATATAACATAAAATATATAATAATCGTGTCCCTTCCCACCCTGGTAGTGCCAGGCTGCCGCTGCTGGTTGTATCTGGCTGGCGAAGGAAAAAAGGGGGGGGCCCCACGCCATTTTTTTAAAATTATTTTTGTAAAAAAATGGCGTGGGGTCCCCCCCTTTTTTCCTTCGCCAGCCAGATACAACCAGCAGCAGCAGCCTGGCACTACCAGGGTGGGAAGGGACACGGTTATTGGCCCTTCCCAGCCTAATGGTACCAGCCTGCAGCCGCCCCAGAGCCAGACCCTCAATTTAGAAGGTCCGGTCCTGCGGGTACCCGGCTTTTCCCGGCACCCCTGGTGGCGGTGGGTGCCGAGGTAATAGATGTGGGGTTAGTGCTGGCCTGCCATACCGGCAAGCACTAAGCCCAGTATTAGTAATCAGGGCCGCCTGTAGATAGCCCTAATTACTAAAACTGTAGTATTGTAAAAAAAAAAAATACACACACACAAGTATAAAACATTTTATTGAAATAAACACTCCCCCAGACCCCTGTTTGACCATTTTATTAAAAAAAAAAAAAAAAAAAAAAAAAAGCTGGTCCGACGTAGTCCACCGAATCCGACGTAGTCCTCTGCATTCACGACCCTGAAAAATAGAAAACAAACACACAAACACAGACCACTTACCTCTTCCTGCACTGGGATAATACACACAGCGATGTCACTGTACAGGGATAACAAACACAACAATGTCACTGTACAGGGATAATAAACACAGCGATGTCACTGTACAGACATAATAAACACAGCGATGTCACTGTACAGACATAATAAACACAGTGATGTCACCGTACAGGCATAATAAACACAGTGATGTCACCGTACAGGGATAATAAACACAGTGATGTCACCGTACAGGGATAATAAACACAGTGATATCACCGTACAGGGATAATAAACACAGTGATGTCACAGTACAGAGATAATAAACACAGTGATGTCACAGTACAGAGATAATAAACACAGTGATGTCACAGTACAGGGATAATACACACAGTGATGTCACTGTACAGGGATAATAAACACAGTGATGTCACAGTACAGAGATAATAAACACAGTGATGTCACAGTACAGGGATAATAAACACAGTGATGTCACAGTACAGAGATAATAAACACAGTGATGTCACAGTACAGGGATAATAAACACAGTGATGTCACAGTACTGGGATAATACACACAGTGATGTCACTGTACAGGGATAATAAACACAGTGATGTCACAGTACAGAGATAATAAACAAAGTGATGTCACCGTACAGGGATAATAAACACAGTGATGTCACAGTACAGGGATAATAAACACAGTGATGTCAAAGTCCAGGGATAATACACACAGTGATGTCACTGTACAGGGATAATAAACCTCAGATCAACACATTGTGCCCCCATCAGACCTCAAATCAGCGTCTTGTTCCCCCATCAGACCTCAGGTCAGCGTCTTGTGCCCCCATCAGACCTCAGGTCAGCGTCTTGTGCCCCCATCAGACCTCAGGTCAGCGTCTTGTGCCCCCATCAGACCTCAGGTCAGCATCTTGTGCCCCCATCAGACCTCAGATCAACACAATGTGCCCCCATCAGACCTCAGGTCAGCGTCTTGTGCCCCATCAGACCTCAGGTCAGCGTCTTGTGCCCCCATCAGACCTCAGGTCAGCATCTTGTGCCTCCATCAGACCTTAGGTCAGCGTCTTGTGCCCCCATCAGACCTCAGGTCAGCGTCTTGTGCCCCCATCAGACCTCAGGTCAGCGTCTTGAGCCCCCATCAGACCTCAGATCAGTGTCTTGTGCCCCCATCAGACCTCAGATCAACACAATGTGCCCCCATCAGACCTCAGGTCAGCGTCTTGTGGCCCCCCTCAGACCTTAGATCAACACAATGTTCCCCCATGTGCCCCCATCAGACCTCAGGTCAGCGTCTTGTGCCCCCCTCAGACCAGCGTCTTGTGGCCCCCCTCAGACCTCAGATCAGCCCACCCAGCCACTTTAAAAAAGCATACTTACCTGTTCTGGCCGCAGCTGTCCTCAGGCTCCCCGCTCCACTGTGTTCCCTGCCGGCGCGCACTATGACCTGACGCTGCGTCAGGTCATAGTGCGCGCCGGCAGGGAACACCGTGGAGCGCGGAACCTGAGGACAGCGGCGGCCAGAACAGGTAAGTATGCTTTTTTTAAAGTGGCTGGGTGGGCTGATCTGAGGTCTGAGGGGGGCGCGGGGCCCCCCATGAAATCATTGGAGCGGGGGCCTGGAGCAGTAGCTCCAGGTGCTCCAATTATAATCCGGCCCTGGCAGCGCGGCAGATATTAGAACATGGCAACCGCATTAAAGTGATGCGCGCGCCATGTTCTATGTATCGGACGGCAAGAAAACTCGGTATCGAGCTTCGGTACCGCACTAGGTACCGAAACCGTACCGAGTTTTCGATATATCGTGCAACACTACTTTCAACTACCTCACCCCCCGACACCTGTGTCTCGCCATTGTCCACCACCTCCTCAGACAACACTGGTAAATCCCCACTGTCAGCACACTGAGACTGCAAAAGGTCTTGCGAATTGGGGCAGAGAATGTTCTGGGGTAGCACATCAGAGAAGGGGTGACTATGGGGTTCCAGGGAGTACGTGACCACATGCAATCTCCATCCAAAAAGTCATACTGAGGCTCACCACCATGCTTTACACTGCAATCTTATTGAAAGACAGACAATCAGGGGTTCACCGCCAGGTTGTCAGGCAGCATTTTTAAGTGGGTCACCATTACCGTGTCCCTGAAAATTGCCTTGGGGTCATCACCAGACTATTGGCCAGATTTAGAAAAAATGGTGCAATTAGGGAGCCTCAGTGGCATCCCTACATGCTGTCCCTGGTGTTTCCTATCCATTTCCAAGGTGTTTCCATCTTTTTCTGAGGTTTTCACATGTTGGGGCAAACTTGACTGTGCAGAACCTTTGGCCCCTGCAAAAATATTCGGGTCTCCCATAGACTTTAATGGAATTCGTGATTCGGCTCGAACCCACGAATCCCGCGGAAAATTCGGGCCGAATACCGAATCCCCGAATCTTTTAGGATTCGCTCAACTCTAGTATTAATACCATGGATGCCTATTTTTGCATGCAGGATCGCCAAAATATTCTGAATCTGTTCAAACATTATTTACATCAAAAAAATTTTTTGCTTTACTGTGTTATTCTTTATTTCTGTTTCTGTGTTTGTTTGCCCTCTGAAGATTGTGTTTTTCATTTTTACCTGCCTCACCCACTCTTCTGCTCAATTTTTTACTTCCAGATTCCCTCACCTTCTCCAAAAGAAGTAACAGTGATTGCTTTCTGTTGGCAAGAGAATCAGCTGCTATGCCTGACACTTTGGTAGCCAAACCCCTGGCCTTTACATACTCCTGGAGAACAGTTAGTGTATCTTCTGCCTTGTGGGTGTAGAGATGGGCTTCCTCCGCTGCTGGGCACCATAGCAAAGACCATTGCTGGTAGCATGGTAGTTAAATAAGTGTCAATTTTTATTTTGAAAATAGTCATTAGGGGTTGGCAACTTTCTGGTTACAGTAGGCCAATGTGTTTGCAAGATGGCACTTACCAATATAGCCTTTGTTGAAATTCTACACCATTTTCTATATTTCATAAGAGATCCTTTCCATAAAATGGCTGCTGGTGGAGGGTCATGTGACCAGGCAAATCACTTTCATGCGTTGTTGCCTCCATTCAAATGCACTGAACCTACCATTTGCACTTGCACTGTTGGGAGTTTAGTGCAAGTGCAGTATATTTCAATGGAGGAGGCTCGGTAATGTGTCTGGTCACATGACCCTCCATCAATGGCCATCTTATGGACAGGATCTCTACGTAGACAGCAAAGAAGATTTGCCTAACAAGAGGACATGGCTTATGAAATCCACCACAGAATATCAGCAAAGGTTATATTAGTAAGTGCCATATAGTCACCTTATATACACATTCGTCATAACATGACTAAATGAGAAAAACAAGCATAAAAAATATGAGCTAAGCAGGTGACAGGCTGGCATAGAAGGAGACCCTGCCCGTGAGGGCTACATTCTCAGAGCTATAGTCTTATTCATTATTAATTTAATACCAGCAAAACGTAAAAAGTAGCTATTTATTAAAAAGGGTTTTCTGAGATTAGAAATGGTCTTCAACACTACACTAGTCCATAGGATATATCTGCCATTGCATTTTAAGTGAAAAGGACTGAGCTGCAAAACCAGACTGTCCATGGACAAGAGCGGTTGTGATTCTAGAAGAAAAGCAAATACTTTTTACTAATCTCAAAAATCCTTTTATTCTGTTTCACATTTCAGAGATCCCCACGTTCTTCCTCAGTAGGAAATGTTGCTATTGAAAAAAAAAAAATAGACTGTCACAAACTTAACTTCCGTAGGGCACCACCATTCTGGCGATGCTGGTGGAGTGCTTGACTGGCATGTGCAAAAACTGAACAATAATATTGCCAGTTGATCTTTGAGGTCTATTGAAATTCACTGTTCCTCTCTTGCTCTCTGAACTCTGATATGTTTCTACATCAAGCAGTTGATGTTCAGTTAGAGTAGGTTCACATATGCATCAAAATGCAGTAAAGCAGCCAATTCTCTTTCAGATTCCACTATAGTCGATGGGGATCTGGCAATGTGCTGCAGTATTTGGCTATGCCTGAGGGTAAACTCCAGTAGCTTGTTCTTTTGCTGGAACAGACTAATGGAGTTGTTTGCTGCATATGTGAACCCAGGGGTGTAGCTAAAGGCTCATGGGCCCCCCTTCCTCACTAAGCGCTGGTGCACCTAGCTTTTCTCAACCCAATATCAGATCAGCCGGGGTCCTCTGGCACCCCCGACGATCAGCTGTTTGAAAAGAGGGCAGCGCTCATATGAGAGCTGCTTTCTCTGCTCTGTTCACTTGCTTGCCGTAGCATTTGCAGGGATGAGCAGTAAACAGAGCAGAGAAGGCAGTGCTCGTACAAAAAAAAAAAACAAAAAAAAACGGACAACCCCTTTAAAGACATACTTGGAAAACATTACATGCAGCGCTACAGAACATACAGAGTCATACATCCCCAAATATGTACCTCTTACATCCAGTGACTTCTCTTCTCTGATGTAGATGTTTTCTTCAGTCAGACCAGACCGACATGGTGACTTCTTTCAGCCACGCCTCCTCTCTGCAGAGTTTAGCAAACAGTCATCTTACTTTCCTACTTTTCAGTACCCTTCAGACCCCCAATCAGACCCCCCTTCAGACTCTTCAAGCCCCTAATCAGACCCCCAATCAGACCCTCCTTCTGGCCCCCATATCAGACCCCCTTCTGGCCCCCATATCAGACCCCCTTTCTGGCCCCCATATCAGACCCCCCCTTCTGGTCCCCTTATCAGACCCCCCCTTCTGGCCCCCAATATCATACCCCCTTTAGGCCCCCATATCAGACCTCAGATCAGACAATAAAACAAATAAATAAACTTACCTCTCCTGTGTCGCTCCTCTCCCTGTCCTGGCTGTCTCTCCGCTCTCACCTCTTCCTGGGCCCGCGCTGCAGTCACCTGACCTCCTGCAGCGTCAGGTCAGAGTGCGCTCTGTATGTCCTGACGCTGCAGGCAGTCAGGACACAGCAGCATACCTCCCAACTTTTGAAAAGAGGGAAACTATGTGTGCGTGGCAAATTTTTTTGTACTAGGCCATGCCTCTAACTCTGTCCAAAAATAACAAAACACCTAATCGCACGACATGTCCTACTTTCTAACAGCCGCTATTCTTTGGCCGTTAAAGAAACAGCCGTGTGACCAGCCTCAGACTTTAATTGGTTATAAAAAATAGCCGACTGACGACTGTTACTTAAACTGCCCTCACACCGCCATTTTTTGCGTCCATGTGCATATAGGTAATGCTGAGCGAACTTCTGTTTTCAAGTTCGGCGTACAAAGTTCGGGTTATCTAAGAATTCCATTATGGATTCCTCTACCAATGACCATACATTATAGTCTGTCGTAACGGAATCCATAACGAAATTCTTAGATAACCCGAACCTTGTACGCCAAACTTGAAAACAGAAGTTCGCTCATTACTACCTATAGGCTAAATATCATCACTCCCCTCCCTTCAGCCCCTCCACAGATATACACCCCATAAAGCCGCCCATGTTCCCCAGAATACACCATATGCCCCCTACAGGTTTACACACCATAAAGCCCCCCCATGTCCCCCAGAATACACCATATGCCCCCCCTCACAGATTTACACCCCATAAAGCCCACCCCCATGTCCCCCAGAATACACCACATGTCCCCCCTTACAGATCTACACCCCATAAAGCCCCCCATGGCCCCCAGAATACACTGAGATCTGTACTATAAACCTCTGTAATTGCCCCAGACTCCATTCCATTTGAACTTGAACCCCACTGCCCCTGAGTGCTCCACCTGCCCCCTCATATCTCCATATGTTGCCCCTCACCTGCTCCCCATGAAGCTCTTTGTAGTCCAGGTCTGACATCCTTCCTCACTGGGCTGCTGGCCGACACAGCCCCTCCTCCTTCCACAAGCTCCTGTAGTCGGGGTTTGTCACGTGACCATGAAGGAGCATGTGACCAGTGACGTCACAGACCTCCTTCTGGCCCCTACATTCTAGCCACTATGGATGCTGAACCAAAGTCCTCCACAGCCCCCACCTCCATGAGGTTAGTAGAAAGTGGGCGCTACCAGCACTTCACTCCCCCTCCTCCTGCATACTAGCGAGCGCTTCCATTATAGAAGCGCTCACTAGTATTCCCTTTATAAGATGCATTGCATCTTATAAAGGGAAAAGTAGAGCACCACTAGCATGGGGGGCCTGGCTTAGGGGCCCGGTCGCAACTGCGACCGCTGCGATCCCTATAGTTACGCCAGTGTGTGAACCTACCTTAAGGGCTAGTTTTTCTCCAACTCTTTCAGCTATTCTGTGCGGTAATTGCTAATTAAGTAATTCAGGCCTGGTTATATAATCTAGTTTTCCCAGGATGCACTGCCAGTTATTGAGCTTTCCTTTGGGCTCCTGTGTTTTGCTAGTTTACTCTGTTGATATTCTGTGATTTTGACCTCGGCTTTGCTTCTAACCACTTTTTCTGGATTTACCCTTGTCTGACTGATTGATGGACTGTTTTTTGGATTGGCCTCTATATTTCCCACTGGTATTTGTTGTTCTACTATTCTTCTGATCGGCTAACTGACTACTCCACTGTTCCTGATTACTGCATATGTTCCTTAATGTTCCACGTACCCCTAAGTTGATCTGTCACTCAACAACTCCATTGCAGATATAAGGGCTTAATAGCAGCCAAGTCTATCCTGCTGACACAGCAAGTTCTGGAGAAAAACAGTTGAAGCCCTTAGAGTCTACTATCCAGAATGGTCTACACTATAAAAGCTTTTTAGTGGAATTGTACAGTACAAAGACCTCTGAAAGGAATTTAGCCTAATCTGTTGAAATTCATCCACTTAAAAAAAGCCCTACACCATTATTATATATGTAACTAAACTGAGGGGTCCTTTGGCATAACAAAATACATCTTCCGCCTGTAATGTAAATTTCATTGGCATCTAGCTAGTTGCTATTCATTATCATATTGCTATATTTATCTATGTGAACCATACAGATAGTCCAGCTAGACGAGCACTCGAATATGGCATGATAAAATTCGATTGGCATCTGAAAACATATTAAAGAGGTTGTCCAGGTTCACAACATATGGCTTTTTTTCAGAAGCAGTGTCACACCTGTCTGTGGGTTGTCCCTAGTGTAGCACCTCAGCTATACTATGCAGAACTTGTGGACACGTGAGCTTCCATTTTTGGAACCCCCTGTAAATGGAGGTTTACTTTAAGTGATTGTGATATTATGTATGCAGAACACGCTTATGATTCCATAACCCTGCTAATAGAGAACATCTCAAATGGCAGTAGAAACTGAAATTCAGGTGAGGGGTGATATAGGGCTCTGAAATGCAAGACAACTCCAATGGAAGAGGCAAAGAGCAGTTTGTGTTAAAGAAGTTTTTATTGCCTCAAGTAATATAATTCTTCATCTGCAATACAAAGCCATCATAGGACTAAGGGAAAAGAAGAGATTAAGGGAGGAGGTGCTAGTGTATTTTTTTATATATTTTGTGCATTTTCTTCATTTAGTGTTCCTTTAACCCCTGGGGGCCTCTCAGCCAGACTCCCCAGAATGGATGGACCTGCAGAGGGAATCATACTTACCTGATTTCTGCTCCTCCGCTCCCCCAGACCGCTGGAGCATTCAGGTTTCTTCGTGTCAACATCCAGTTTGAAGCGGGACATGAAGCCACTGCAGCCAATGACTGGCTACAGTGGTGATATGTCTACCATGCATCATGTTACTGAGTCACATGATGCATAGGAGACACATCACTGTTTCAGCCAGCTATTGGCTGCAGCTGCCACGTGAGCTGCATCAAGCCAAATATTGATGCCGGGAGACCTGAAAGGGAGGGAGAACCCAGCAGAGGGGATCAGGTAACTATGGTCACACTGAAGGGTCTGCCTGTGAGGTTCCCAGGGGTGAACAACTCCTTTTTAAGTCTGATAAAGGGAGGGATTCTCTCACCTGACTTCCTTTCACTGGGCTTCGCAGATGTGTCTGTTTTAGAACAGTATGTGAAATTACAAAAATTTCCTGGTGCATTGTGACATTTCACCAAATATGAAGACATTACCTAGATTAATGTCAATTTTCACATTTGTACTAGTTCTTTCTTCCTACTATATAGCAGTAAAACACACCTGATAATGGATCCGCCTTAGCATACTGGAACTGAATGAAGTGGAAAAATGCAGCATGTGTAATGTTCATCTGACATCACTCTAAGAGGTTTTCAGATTAAAAAGGAGCTTAACAGGTGTCAGTACTCATCTTATTCCATCTGTCAGCACATCTTGACAATTGAGGAAATCCAGTCTTTGTTGAACACCTCATTTAGAGAAGCTTGGAATACATCTCAGGTTAATCCCTTTGGCACTGACAGCTTGAACATAATCAAACGCAATCTTTGCAGCCATATCAGACATTACATTCAGACATTATATTGAGGCTACAAATCATTATTGGTCACGTTGTCGAGAGAAAAACATCACTGTCACTGAATGTCTCATTCAATGTGTCTATACAAACCCAAGACCAGCCTTCCCAAATAATCCCATATAGTGTTGAAAAAATTCCTTAGAAATTCTAGTCCATGTTGACATGATCATCACCCAATTCCTACAGATTTGCCAGCTTCACATTGTTGCATTGTCCTCACCGTATGAGGATCCAGGATTTTGGAGTACACTGAGCTCCTTGTCAAGTTTGTGGAACCGGTTTAAGATGAAGTTGTGTGTTATTGCGATTACAACGTGGGTAGACTATAGTCATGATGGGAAGCACATGCTCAGAAATACCTCAGCCATGCTGTGAATACCAATCCTGAACAATTCAGACAAGGAAAGATGGACCCATGGATCCATATTGTATAAACCAGATTCTTACATGCATGTGACATGTGAAGAGATAGGAAGAGAAAAATGTTAGTGTAAGAATTATGCGAGAATAACAGTGCACAGCTAAAGTATAACTAATGTGTATAAAACATAAATGCTACTACCATATTTTTCGCCCTATAAGACGCATTTTTCCCCCCAAAAGTAGGGGGAAAATGCCCCTGCGTCTTATGGGGTGAATGCTAATGAGCGCTTCCATTATGGAGCACAGGAGGACAAGGAAGCGGTGAAGACTGTACTCACCGCTTCCGGGTCCTCCGCTCGGCTGTCGGCTGTGCAGGGCTGCGCACAGCGTGAGGGCGCTCTGTGACCTCACGCTGTGTGCGCCAGTTCACAGAACAGCCGACAGCAGATGAAAGACAGAGCACGGGCAGAGAGCAGTGGCGATGTCCAGGAGCAGGACAGGTAAGTGTTTTATTTATTTTAAATTCTCTGAGGCATGGGGACTGACATAAAAGGCATGGGGACTAACATAAAAGGCATGGGGGCTAACATAAAAGGCATTGGGGCTAACATAAAAGGCATGGGGGCTGGCATAAAAGGCATGGGGGCTAACATAAAAGGCATGGGGCTGGCATAAAAGGCATGGGGGCTAACATAAAAGGCATGGGGGCTGGCATAAAAGGCATGGGGGCTAACATAAAAGGCATGGGGGATGGCATAAAAGGCATGGGGGCTGACATAAAAGGCATGGGGCTAACATAAAAGGCATGGGGGCTGAAATAAAAGGCATGGGGGCTAACATAAAAGGCATCGGGGCTAACATAAAAGGCATGGGGCTGGCATAAAAAGCATTGGGCTTACATAAAAGGCATGGGGGCAGACAAAAGAGGCATTGGGGCTGACAAAAGAAGTATTGGGGCTGACAAAAGAGGCATTGGAGCTGACATTAATGGCATAGGGCTGACATTAGAGGTAATGGGGGCTGACATGAGAGGTAATGGGGACTGATGAGAGGCATGGGGCTCTTATCTGATTGGGAGTCATTCACATTGGGGTCTGATCTGAGGTCTGATTGGGGTCTTATTGGGGCTGTGAGATGAGATCTGATTAACATTAGGAGTCTGATTGTTGGTCTGACCTGAGGTCTAATAAAAAAATATTTTTTTCTTATTGTCCTCCTCTAAAACCTAGGTGTGTCTTATATGCTGGTGCGTCTTATAGGGCGAAAAATACGGTAATTAGTTCTCTTGCACTGGAGTTACGTCTGTATCATAGTCCAGAGCTAACTTCACTTGGAAAACAGTCAACTAGCCTGGAATTCAAAAAGAGTTTAGCAGTGGAGCAGTTAGTTCTCCCCACGTATGATTATTGTACAATGCTTTATATCAAAAGTTACACATCCTACAATTCAAATTGACAACTCAAGCTCTGTGTAGAAACTGAGCTGGCAAGGAACACTGGGGGATTTCAGCTCTGAATCCTGTGGAATTGTGAATGCAGTTTGAAAGTATAATATAGGCTGTAACTCTCTAAAAATAGACAGGGTAACAGTGATAAAAGCTAAAGCTAAATGCTAGCCATTGGCTTAGGTTAGTGGGTGAGTTAAGTGTGCATGTTTTTATATTGGGCAGAGGGGTCTGGCATGGTTTATCCCGAGGGGGATCAAAGGATAGAATATACTAAACTCCAACATACCTGAACCGTGTTTCCCTTAACATCTGCCGTCAGGGGAACGTTGTGAGATTATACATATTAGATAGTCAGTCAATCCCTAAGAAATCACATTCAGACAATAGCTAATGTAAATGGCAACCTTTAAGGGGTACACCAGGGCAAAACAAATGCTCTAAATAGCAACCCCTTCACATTACAGCACATTTCAGTAATTTTCCCTTATTTAAAATGTTGCTTTCCCACTCTGCTACCAACACAGGAGGAAACAATTTTCTCTCTCCTCTGTGTCGAGATGTCATTTAGACACGTGTCCACAAAGGCTTGGCTCAGATCAACAGCGTCTAAGATTCTCCCCTTTGGTCATTCCCAAATAGCTACTATATTTATATAATTCTCAACATCTGTCGTGGGTAAACTGTTTGAGGGTTTTCTAAGAGATGCTATCTTGGAGTACCTCAATGAAAATAAGCAAATTACTCCATATCAGCATGGCTTCATGAGGGATCGGTCATGTCAAACCAATTTAATCAGTTTCTATGAGGAGGTAAGTTCTAGACTAGACCGCAGCGAATCAATGGATGTTGTATATCTGGACTTCTCCAAAGCATTTGACACTGTACCACATAAAAAGGCTTGCACAGTAAAATATCAATTTTTGCAGATGACACTAAACTGTGTAAAGTAATTAACACAGAAGAGGACAGTACACTGCTACAGATGGATCTGGATAGACTGGAGGCTTGGGCAGAGAAGTGGCAGATGAGGTTTAACACTGACAAATGTAAAGTTATGCATATGGGAAGGAATAATGCAAGTCACCAGTACATACTAAATGGTAAAATATTGGGTAACTCTGACATAGAAAAGGACCTAGGAATTTTAGTGAACAGAAATCTAAGCTGCAGAAACCAGTGTCAGACAGCTGCTGCCAAGGCCAATAAGATAATGGGTTGCATCAAAAGAGGCATAGATGCCCATGATGAGAACATAGTCTGCCACTTTACAAATCACTAGTCAGACCGCACATGGAGTACTGTGTACAGTTCTGGGCTCCTGTGAATAAGGCAGACATAGCAGAGCTGGAGAGGGTTCAGAGGAGGGCAACTAAAGTAATAACTGGAATGGGTGGACTACAGTACCCAGAAAGATTATCAAAATTAGGCTTATTCACTTTAGAAAAAAGACGACTGAGGGGAGATCTAATAACTATGTATAAATATATCAGAGGTCAGTACAGAGATCTCCCCCACGATCTATTTATCCCCAGGACTGTGACTGTGACGAGGGGCCATCCTCTGCGTCTGGAGGAAAGAAGGTTTGTACACAAACATAGAAGAGGATTCTTTACGGTAAGAGCAGTGAGACTATGGAACTCTCTGCCTGAGGAGGTGGTGATGATAAGTTCACTAAAAGAGTTCAAGAGGGGCCTGGATGTATTTTTGGAGGGTAATAATATTACAGGTTATAGTTACTAGAGAGGGGTCGTTGATCCAGGGAGTAATTCTGATTGCCTGATTGGAGTCGGGAAGGAATTTTTTTCCCTAAAGTGGGGAAAACTGGCTTCTACCTCACAGGGTTTTTTTGCCTTCCTCTGGATCAACTTGTAGGATAACAGGCCGAACTGGATGGACAGATGTCTTTTTTCGGCCTTATAAACTATGTTACTATGTTACTATGTAAAAGCAAAATAATATAGAAATTCTAAAGAAAGCACAAAGTTTAATACAACTACATACAGGTACAAGTACAACTAGACAAAAAACATATTAGCACTGGAAAGAAAGGGGGTGAGAAAAAAGAAATGTTTTCATACTGAAGGCTAGAATTAAATCTGGCCTTAAGGAGTTTACAATAAATCATCTTTTATTCCATTTAGTTGTCCCCCATGTTTTTTCCACTATTTATAGTCATTTCATATTCTTTCTATAGCACATTTATGTAATAAAGATATAGGTAGATTTTTTGAAGTCTTCCCAGATGCTACAGAACCATATTAAAATAAATAGGTAGTGATTACAGCTTCATCAATATCTTGGATCTAGGAGTATATATTAGAAGACCAGCAAAATTCAGCACATGTATAAATGTGGAACAAAGTGACATGTTGTAAAATTCCTTAATATATACGATGACTGAAATTCCCATACCATCAATCAACAGATATTGTAATGGAAATATACTGATGCTTATAGTCAGAAACTATGGAAAAATGTATGCATTATTACATTGTATTTAGGCCAATAAATGTGATGCCAGGGAGGAAATGGTAAGAAAGTCTTGATGAAATGGATTTGTTTTACAATGGTTTTAGATATGTAGAATTGCGTATATTTCTTCTATTACAGGATTAGTTTCTTATTTGTTTCCTTTGTTTCTAAGTTTTTCAGTTTACTTACTTTTCTTATAGTTTTTTTTACAACGTTGGCCTGTGTACATGTTTTACTATTTCATAAATTGATCTGAAGTGTGTGTTGTAAATATATGGTGGGGAATTTATCACACACTGCACTTCAGAGTTACAAAGTAGGGCTTTGTGACTTTTTTGAGTTACTTATGCACAGTGCAATTTTTAATACCACTAACTCCAGTTTTGAAAAGTGGGTGGGAAGTGGGATTGGTTACCTATGTTAATTAGTTCTCACTCTGACTTTAAAAAAGTCGTAAACTCACTCCAGTGTGTGTATGTGTATGAGCGTACGTGTATGTATGTACAGTATGTGTATGGGGTGGGGGGTAATAATAAAACTAGACATTTTTTCTAGACTAAAGTGTTAAGGGAGATTTGAAGTGAGCAAGCACTTTTCATGGATGGACTGTTTCTTCCTGATAACTGCCTCCTCGTCAGTGGAAGTGAAGAGCTGCAATGTCGTGACATGTACGTCGTAATCTCCTCCGATGTATAAGAACAAGCGATGCCTACTGCCTTCGCCAGTGTTCCCTCTAAGCTGTGCACTCTGGAATGGAGAGGGGTAAAACAATATACTAATGAGAATTAACAAGCCCAATAAAACAGCTTTTTTTCAAATCCACTTTCATGTACGAAATGATCCAGGGCTGGCCACCTGACTTACATATCGAATGTAGGCTTCTGAGTTCCAGCACTGATGAGATATAAAATTCCTTTTGAATAAAGGTATTTTATATCTCACTGGTGCTGGAGCTTAGACTCCTATATACAATAACAGCTTTACCTGTTGCAGAGTTTGGAATTGTTAACTCTTTCAATTCTGGAGAAGAGGGAGTAGAGGGAACAGTGGCCATTGCTCATCCTCATACAGATTATTCTGGGCAGCAGACCGCTGTTTACACAGCATGATCTGTCATCCAGAAACAATTTAATATGCTGCATGAAAGATCGTCTCACCTGATGGAGGAGTGTTTTGCTTGTTCATTGGGTGATCAGCAGCACGTTTACATGGGCCTATTAATGAGAATGAGCTTCAAAATAACATTTGTTCCAGACAATTGGCCTGACAATTGTGTGGCATAACTCCACCTTTAGCTTTAAAGACGTGCCAAACTGACATTTGATAAATTTGATGGAAAGTGTGCCAATGCAGGCTCACACTATGCTGACTTCAAATATTACCTTCATGATAAAATCCCCAAATTTAAGATAATTAAACTAACAAGAATACTTACACATTGCACGCTGTTTTCAAAGTGTGATTCCTTGAGTGGAAATGAATCAAAAGCAATGTAAAGAACAATAATAAAAGATTACAGACAGCACTTAAAGACATGTCTACATACTTGTATTCTCCCCCCCCAAAAAAAAAAATTCTTCAGCATGTTTTCTTAGAACTCTAAATTGTATTGTTTTTTGTTTATTCCTCTAATAAATTTATGCATACGTTGACAATCGGTTCGGTGTTACCAGCTGGGGGTTTGTCCCTACACACACTTCTGATTAAATGGAAATAAAAATATCACTGTGCCTTTAAAATTAAATTATGATGAAAATATGCAGGGCAAAACTTTGCAGCACAAGAAAAAGGGTATATTCTCAAGCAAAAGATTCAACTGCTGAAATTTCTTAAATTGTCATATTCATCTGAATGGGATGCAAATGTGAAAAAAAAGAACCAGCACTCAGGGACAATGTGTCTCACAGATGCAGAAATAAACCGATTCACATAACTATCTCAGAAAGGGATTTACTCCAATGTAGGGGGCATTAGATGTATCTATGGTCTGTCGCCTGCAGGGGAGTAATTCCCTATCTTAGCCAGTTATGTGAACCTGCTAATTTCCAAATCTGTGAGCCACACTGTCCTGTGTGCCGGTACTTTATTTTTTTTTTACATTCATATCCTATATCCTCACCACAGCTGGAGTGCCGGAGGTTAGCCATCACTGTCCTAGTGCTTTTCTTCTGAACAGTACCCTATTTGGGTATTGATTACAAACTGGCCCTTCTGGTGCAGTGCTGAATGTGCAATAATTTTGGAAATTACCATCACAGTGGATACTGTACTTTTACTTAGATTTTCCTGAGAATGCAGTCTGACTTTTAATTGTCTGTACTTTCTGATGCGTATGAATGGGGCTTGCAAAAATGCATGTACATGCCGTAAAAACAACCTCATTAACATTTATGGAAGTTATTTCCATGCACAAAAATTTCTGCAATTAATGTGCCTTGTGTGAATAAACTGTAATACAGGTTAGAAGCAATATTACAACATCGTAATAATACTGCTTTCAACCTGAAGATTGAATACACTCCTCCGAAGGCTCATTCTCGATAATTACCCTGTGTAAAAATGTCACAGAGTGCTTGTTTGTTGGGTGATCCTTCATCCTCATACAGAGGGAATGATTGCTGTATTAAAATACAGCTCATGTGTGTCAGGGAATGAACGGTTCCCTCCCAATCATTGTCCTGCATATTTACCTGTGTAAATGGTCCCATATTGAGTAATAAAGACAACTACTAAGGGCTGATGGACACAACTATATGTTGCTTCAGTATGCTATACATTTTTAAAATGTGTAGCCCACCAACCCATACAATACAATTTCTCATGGCTCTCTATGCCCACTCCGCAAAAGTCGACAACATTAAAGGGGATGTTTCCCCCGGGGGCCTATTTGGCAGACCCTCCCAGTGTGAACAGAGGGAATCATACTTACCTGATCCCCTCAGATGGGTTCTGGGTCTCCCCTTGTCAACATCTGGTTTGATGCAGGTCATGTGGTTACTGCAGCCAATTACTGGCCACAGCCGTGATTTACCCTCCATGCGTCATGTCATTGAGTCACATGATGCATGGCGGACACATCACTGCTGCTGCCAGTCATTGGCTGCAACCGGTTGTTGATGTGGGTAAACCGGAGATCTGCAGCAGCAGTGTGGGATCGAAGAGCCAGAGACCAGCAGCGGGGATCAGGTTAGTATGATTCCCCCCCACAGGTCCAGCCATGCTTGTTGGTCAGCCCGAAAGGCCCCCAGCAGTGAAAAACTCTTTTAATACCAGTGCCAGTGAGTTGATTTGAATGAAGACCATTTTATGGAATAATATGCTTAATAAACAGATACTGTTTATTAATGTAAAGATATTGACCTTTAAGTCATAAATCCGGCACTGTGTATATAGAAAACACATTTCTAAGGCATACACGCCGTGCATTTTGTTTACAGTAGAAGTTCACACTGTTCATGCGACAGAAATGCCCAGTATAAATGGAGCACAGTTCCACTAAAATGGTCTGTGTGTTCTCAGTGTAGTCTTATTTGGACAGAACATTTCATTTGGCATAACTTGGTGGCCTTTCCTGAAGTCCTGGACTGGGCAAGCACTGAGTATGTCTATTCAGTTCACCTCGGTGGAACAGAATATAAACAGTAGATACACCCTAGTGAGAAAGGAGGTGCAATTCCCATGTAAACAGAGAAACTGGTATTTAGCTCTGGTCAATGATGCTTATTGTGTGAAAGAGCTCAGCTGACACATATACGCTCACACGTGTTATTGCCCATACACAGCATATTGTAGCCTCGCAAAATGAATATTAACCATTACGTATTATAAAAGCTCCCTGAACTATAACAGATTTAATTCTCGGGCTAAATTTGGGTGTGGATTTAGGTTTTCATTCATTTTAATTTAAAGTAATCCCATTTCCTACTTCAATATTTATGTCCCAAATTAACCACTTTCTGTGCCTTTCTCTCTTTAGAAGTTTACTTCATGAAATATTTCTAGGTCTGTGCTAACAGAATGGAAGGATAACTTATAAGGGCAAATTTTACATTAAACCACAGTATAATTTTTAATGATTAACTTCCTAATTTCTACTTTCAAACAGAAAATTATGTTAGTCCTCACTTGATTAAAAATATCATTGTAATATTCCATAACATCAAGTAGGATCATATCCTGCTATACACACAAGAGAAATTATTCTTAGCATGACATCATTTATATTATAGGGGTCGTCCCATGACAATTTATCCCCTAGGGCTAGGTGATTTGTGTTTGGGGCCCCTGATCATCACTAGAATGGGGGTCATATCATAGACTTGAATGGAGCGATGAACAAATGTGTTTCTGTACCGCTATTCAAATCAGGAACATGGTCCCCCATGTTGGCGGGGGCTCCAGAGGTGAGACTTCCGCCGATCAGACACTTATCCTGTATCCTATGGATAGGAGATAAGTTGTTGACATTGGACAATGCCCTTATCAGTATATTACAGTGTTTACATTAATAAACAGATTTAATCCTGCAATTTTACAGTGCTTATAATTAAAAACTGTTATTAACGTTTAATATTTTAGCAGGACATTTGACGAATAGGCAATTAGTCAGAAATATTCCAATTCAGATGGAATGGAATAGAAAATGGTAGGGAAAACAATATTTCTAATGAGAATTGGGTTTGAAACACAACTCTTTTTCAGTCATATATAAAGGGTGTCTCTTCTTTATTTTATTTTAATCTAAGGTGTATACTTTTATATTTTTAAAATTCAAAACTGCTGATTAATTTTAAATATTTCTTTATAACAATGAGATTTCCTTTTTTTCTTCCCTAGTCATTCATCTAACCACTCAAGATTTAGAGATGTTCTTGTACGGTGATCTAGATACTGCTTCATAGCTGTCTAATTTTGATCTTAAAAGCTGTAGCTATAAAATTGTTTGACTCTTCTGTCAGTAGCATATGGTACTGAACAATATACTTTCCATTCTACAGGGCGGTTCAAAAGTATGGAGACACCTGAATAAATGGAAAATGGTGGTTGAGAATGCCATCCTGTGTGTGGCATTTTGCAAAGGGGAAGAATGCTAATCTGTGAGGGGAGGGGTCCAACATGGTGGCCATTTTGAAAGCAGCCTCAAGTCGATTTTTTCAAATGGGAAGGAGTGCATACAGTATGAGTGACATATGTATCTGACAGAGATATGCAGCATGGCGATTAGGACCATCTTAATTGAGATGATGCAGCAACTGGATTTTGTATGGATGCCATTTATGCGTATCCACCTGATGGTGATTTGTCTTACCCCGATCTCCTGTGAAAGATGCCAAGTACTACGTGGGCTCTTGCTGAAAGATGCCAGGATGGCTATTATTGTTGCTTCATCTGTGGCAGTTTTGTTATGTCCTCCTTTTGGCTGGCCGAACACATTTTCAAAGCAAAAGAGAGTATAGAGAGTACTAGTATTCAGTATTCTAGTGTTTGAGAGTTCTCATCAGTGCACATGGAGCCAACCCACACTGCTTTTTGTAAACATTTTCTGGAAAGGAGTAGTACAGAATGGACAAAACACTGAGCAGCCATTTTGGTTGCTTGCATAGTTACATGAAAACATTGGTACTCTGTTTTGCACATTTGTAATAAGTAGAGATGAGCGAGTACTGAAATATTCGAAAGTTCGAAATTCGATTTGAATAGACCGCGATATTCGGCTATTCGACCGAATATCGAATCCCATTAAAGTCTATGGGAAAAAAATGCTCGCCACTTGGAAATCTCAATTCGACCACTTGGAGGTCACCAAGTCCACCCTGAAACCTCAGAAAAGGATGCCAACACTGCTGGAATGCAACTGGGACAGCAGGGGAAGCATGTCTGGGTGCATATAACGCGCCCAAGTCGCACTATTACGCCACTATCACAGCCTCTCAACAATACACTCCAAAGACAATGTAACCTCTCTGTAAAGTGAGACCATACAAGGAAACCTTCTTTCCTCTACATTGCCATGGACCCTAAGCCAAACTAGACAAAAAAGAAGATAAAATTCTGCACCCCTTAAAATCATGTTGCCTATGACAACCACAGATGGCATAGGCAAGGGGGAAAGCAATCAAGCCATCACTATTTTTCCCTCTGTGCCATCCCTGCCTTGCCCAGGCACATGTCCCAAAACATCATCCACGCCCGAGTAACACGGTTACTGCAAAAGGCCATTTGACCACCAACACTTTGGTTTGAGGCCGGGGATGCTACATCTCCCTGACGGCACACTGGGTGAATGTTGTGGAGGCGGGGACGGGCAAACCTGCTACCCCCACCCAAGTTTTGGGCCTTGGTTCTGTCTGGATTTCCGCAACCCTTACAGACAGCTCGGCAAACCCCTCCTTCTCCTTCTAGATTTGTTAAATCTGTCCACCACCCAGTCAAGTCCACAAAGTCCAGTCTCGTCGATAGCCTGCAGAAACTGCAGGGACCTCACTCTGACCCTCCTTCCTCCCACCTTGCCCAATGTTATCAACCCAGTGTTCCCACCCATGCAAGAATCGCAGGAGCTATCTGAGGATTTTGTTTGTTCTGATGCCCAAACACTGGAGCAAGCTCCATCTCTAGCTGATGGTGGTGTGGAATGGGCACTAAAGTGTAAAATGATTAGGGACGATGATGAGACACAGTTGCCAGCAAGGGAGGCTGTTGGAGCAAAGTGAGGCAGTGTAAGAGGAGGTGGTTGAGTATGACGAAGTCAGTGACCCGACCTGGCCCAGTGTCATGTCTAGCAGGTAAAGCAGTGGGGATGTTGAGGGATGCGTAGGACCGCAAAAGGCAGGAAGAGGCCGTGGGCTGGCCAGAGGCTCATGGAGAAGGCAGGCTAGAGCCCGCAGGGCCGCATCTCTTCCCTATAACAGGCCCCCACACAAAGCTCCCCCATCGAGGGCTCTTAGGTCCTTGTTGTGAAAATATTTTAATGAGTGCGCAAAGTTAGCTTGAGGTGAGCCCTCGAAAAAATTATATGGAGGCCCAAGAGGTGAGCCCTCGAAAAAATTAAGTGGAGGCCAAAGAGGTTAGACCTCTTAAAAATTGTATTAAGGCCCAAAAGGTGAGCCATAATAAAAATTGTTTGTAGGCCCAAGAGGTGAGACCTCTTAAAAATTGTTTGTAGGCCCAAGAGGTGAGCCATGAGAAAAATTGTTTGTAGGCCCAAGAGGTGAGACCTCTTAAAAATTATGTGGAGGCCAAGGAGGTGAGACCTCTTAAAAATTGTTTGTAGGCCCAAGAGGTGAGCCATGAGAAAAATTGTTTGTAGGCCCAAGAGGTGAGACCTCTTAAAAATTATGTAGAGGCCAAAGAGGTGAGACCTCTTAAAAATTGTTTGTAGGCCCAAGAGGTGAGACCTCTTAACAATTGTATTAAGGCCCAAGAGGTGAGCCATAATAAAAATTGTTTGTAGGCCCAAGAGGTGAGACCTCTTAAAAATTGTTTGTAGGCCCAAGAGGTGAGACCTCTTAAAAATTGTTTGTAGGCCCAAGAGGTGAGACCTCTTAAAAATTGTATTAAGGCCCAAGAGGTGAGCCATAATAAAAATTGTTTGTAGGCCCAAGAGGTGAGACCTCTTAAAAATTGTTTGTAGGCCCAAGAGGTGAGACCTCTTAAAAATTGTTTGTAGGCCCAAGAGGTGAGCCATGAGAAAAATTGTTTGTAGGCCCAAGAGGTGAGACCTCTTAAAAATTATGTGGAGGCCAAAGAGGTGAGACCTCTTAAAAATTGTTTATAGGCCCAAGAGGTGAGCCATGAGAAAAATAGTTTGTAGGCCCAAGAGGTGAGACCTCTTAAAAATTATGTGGAGGCCCAAGAGGTGAGACCTCTTAAAAATTGTTTGTAGGCCCAAGAGGTGAGCCATGAGAAAAATTGTTTGTAGGGCCAAGAGGTGAGACCTCTTAAAAATTATGTGGAGGCTAAAGAGGTGAGACCTCTTAAAAATTGTTTGTAGGCCCAAGAGGTGAGACCTCTTAAAAATTGTTTGTAGGCCCAAGAGGTGAGCCATAAATATATATATTTTTTTTATTTTACGGAGCAATTCTAAGGCGGTTAAGGAGGAGGAGGAGGAGGTGGAGGAGGAAATGGCACTTCATACAGATGGCAATTCACTTTTGGCTGCTTTCCACTGTTGGAGAAGCAAAGTCCGGGTCAATCCACTTGCTGTTCATTTTGATTAGCGTCAGCCTGTCGGCACTGTCGGTTGACAGGCGGCTGCGCTTATCGGTTATAATGCCCCCGGCTGCGCTGAACACCCTTTCTGATAGCACGCTGGCAGCAGGGCAGGCAAGCACCTCCAAGGCGTACAGGGACAGTTCCAGCCACGTGTCCAACTTGGAGACCCAGTAAGTGTAGGACGCCAAGGGATCGGGGAGGACAGGGGTACGGTCTGCCAGGTACTCCCGCAACATCCGCCGATACTTGTCCCTCCTGCTGATAGCGGGCCCCGCAGTGATGGAAGTTGCACGAGGGGGTGCCATGAACGTGTCCCACACCTTGGAGAGTGTTCCCCTGGTGGCTGTGGGCCTGATCGATGTTGTGGGACTCTGGGAGACCCTCTCCTCTCTGCCGCCAGCGATGGTGGGTGGGAAAATCTCCATCATGTTCTGCACGAGTTCCCTCTGGTATTCCAGCAATCGATTCATCCTCTCCTCTACCGGAATAAAAGAGGAGACGTTATCTTTATACCGGGGGTCCAGCAGTGCGAAGACCCAGTACAGTTTGTTCTCCACTATCCGGACAACACGTGTGTCCCGGGAAAAGCAGCCCAGCATGAAGTCAGCCATGTGTGCCAGACTCTGAATAGGCATGACGTCACTGCCCCCACCAGAAGGATCACTTGCCATTTCCTCCTCTTCCTCTTCCGCCTCCTCTCCGCCCCATCCGCGCTGAACCAATGGGACGCACACAGCCTGACTGCTACCCTCGCCGCCAGCATCCGCCTCCTCTTCCACAGCCACCTCCACGTCGTCCTCCTCCTCCTCATGCTCCTCCTCCTCCTGCAACTGCCACTGAAAAGCAGACAAAAGTGTGGTCTGACTGTGTAGCTCCGTTGCGTCTCCTCCTACCCCCGTCTCCTCTGCGTGCAATGCGTTCTCCCTTATTGCGATGAGCGATTCTTTAAGGACGCATAGGAGCGGGATGGTTATGCTCACTATATCGTCCTCGCTGCTGACCTTCTTGGTGGACTCCTCAAAGATACGCAGTACATCGCATATGTCTGCCATCCATGGCCACTCGTGGTTGGCAAACTGAGGGAGCTGAGTTGGAGGCACACGTGGATTCATAATCTGGTACTCCATCAATGCTCTCTGCTGCTCACACACCCTGGCCAACATGGAATAGGTGGAATTCCAGCGAGTCGGCAGGTCGCACAACAGCCGATGTTCAGGCAAATGGAGGCGTTGCTGGAGTTTTTTTAAGTTAGCAGCAGCTACAGTTGACTTCCGAAAGTGAGCGCACAAGCGCCGCACTTTCACCAGTAGCTCTGCCAGGTTGGGGTAAGTCTTTAGAAAATTTTGGACTACCAGATTAAAAACGTGGGCCAGGCATGGTACGTGATTGAGTTCGGCAAGCTCCAGAGCCGCCACCAGGTTACGGCCGTTATCGCACACGACCATGCCTGGTCCTAGCTGCAGCGGCGACAGCCACATCTCCGTCTGCTGCAATATGGCGTCCCTCACCTCTGGGGCGCTGTGCTTCCTGTCGCCCAAGCTGATGAGCTTAAGCACCGCCTGCTGACGTCTCCCCGCGCCAGTGCTGCAACGCTTCCAGCTAGCGGCTGAGGGCGATGTTAAGGCAGAGGAGGAGGAGGAGGAAGAGGAGGGGGGTTTATCAGAACCCGTGCTGGCAATCTTGGGCGGGGGTGGTAGGTAGGCCGTCTCTGTTTGCGACCCCGTCCCCGCTTCCACAACATTCACTCAGTGTGCCGTCAAAGAGATGTATCGTCCCTGGCCGCAAGCGCTTGTCCACGAGTCGGTGGTCAAGTGGACCTTTGCGCTGACTGCGTACCTCAGGGCCCGCCTGATGTTACGCGACACGTGCTGGTGCAGGGCGGGGACGGCACTCCGGGAAAAGTAGTGGCGGCTGGGGACGGAATAGCGAGGTGCGGCAGCCGCCATCAGGTCGCGGAAGGCCTGCGTCTCCACAAGCCTAAACGGCAACATCTCCAGGGCCAGCAGTTTGGAGATGTGGCAGTTTAAGGCTTGGACTTGGGGGTGACTCGAGGCGTACTTCCGCCTGCGGTCGAACGCCTGCGAGATGGACAGTTGATGGGACGAGGAGTGTGAAGGTGCAGGCGAAGATGCAGGGGAAGGGGAGGCTGAAGGAGAAGGCCCCAAAGTAGCCGAGGCAGAGGCAGATGTGGAGGTGTCCTGGCTGGAGGTCTGGACCGCAGTGGCAGCACACAACAAAGGGGAAGAGGCAGTGGCAGCAAGACCGGGCGCAGGTTGTATTGCGTTTGCTCTCTCCCACTCAGCCCAGTGCTTGACTTCCAAGTGACGCCGCATGCCTGAGGTGGTCATATTGCTCTTCTCAGAGCCCCTACTCAGTTTTGAGTGGCAGAGTGTGCAAACCGCGCTCAGTTTGTCATCCGCACAAACATTAAAAAATCTCCACACCACAGAAGTACGAGGCCTCGATGGGGGAGCTTCGCGCGACTGCCTGCTGCCGGGAACAGCTTCGGCCCTGCTGGCTGTGGCCTCACTTCTCTGTCTGGACATCCCTCTGCCTGTGGACATCCCTCTGCCTCTGGACATCCCTCTGCCTCTGGACATCCCTCTGCCTCTTGCTGCCTTTTTCGGTGCTGCGCAGACCACCACCTCTCCACTGCTTTCCCCGCTGGACATCACCCCTGGCCAAGTGGGGTCGGTCATTTCGTCATCCACCACCTCCTCTTCCACTTCCTCACTCTGCTCCTCCTCCTGCCCACTGGACATTCCAACAGCCTCCCTTGATGGCAACTGCGTCTCATCATCATCATCGCTCATGATAACAGATGCTGGTTCAGGGTCCACATCAGCAGGAGATGGCGAATACTCAAGTGTTTGGGCATCACTACAAACAAATTCCTCTGCTAGCTCCTGGGATTCTTCCGGCACATCTGAAAAAGGACCCGAAAAGAGCTCCTGGGAGGGGTCAATGGTGGGATGACTATGTTGGCCAGGTGTGGAGGAAGGAGGGTCAGAGTGAGACTGTGTGGATGACTGGCTGGTGGACAACTGTGTGGAAGCGCTATCCGCTATCCATTGCACCACCTGTTCAACCTGCTCAGGCCTCAACAGCGGTGTAACCCGCCCCCTGCTTAACTGTCCCATAAAGGCAGGGATTCTGGATGAGTGGGATCCTGGCTGCCCCTCACCAGCACGCATTGTATCCCCACTGGCTTCAACAAGGCCCCCAACAGCATTTCCGCGCCCCCGTCCTCGTCCACGTCCGATTCCTCTAGCCCTACGCATTTTTTTTTTTTTTGGTTACAATATTTTGCCTTCACAGCCGTATACTACCAGTTCAGACGGTGTGTATTAACACCACGTATATAAAATACTTTTGCAAGCACGCAGAACGCTCAGTACAGTAGACAAAGAAAAGGCCTTTTTTTTGTTATATTTCTAGGTACACAGCCGTGTACTAACAGGTCAGACGGTGTGTATTAACACCACGTATATAAAATACTTTTGCAAGCACGCAGAACGCTCAGTACAGTAGACAAAGAAAAGGCCTTTTTTTGTTATATTTCTAGGTACACAGCCGTGTACTAACAGGTCAGACGGTGTGTATTAACACCACGTATATAAAATACTTTTGCAAGCACGCAGAACGCTCAGTACAGTAGACAAAGAAAAGGCCTAGTTTTTTAATATTTCTAGGTACACAGCCGTGTACTAACAGGTCAGACGGTGTGTATTAACACCACGTATATAAAATACTTTTGCAAGCACGCAGAACGCACAGTACAGGTGCCAAAGAAAAGGCCTAGTTTTTTAATATTTCTAGGTACACAGCCGTGTACTAACAGGTCAGACGGTGTGTATTAACACCACGTATATAAAATAATTTTGCAAGCACGCAGAACGCACAGTACAGGTGCCAAAGAAAAGGCCTAGTTTTTTAATATTTCTAGGTACACAGCCATGTACTAACAGGTCAGACGGTGTGTATTAACACCACGTATATAAAATACTTTTGCAAGCACGCAGAACGCACAGTACAGTAGACAAAGAAAAGGCCTTTTTTTTTATATTTCTAGGTACACAGCCGTGTACTAACAGGTCAGACGGTGTGTATTAACACCACGCATATAAAATACTTTTGCAAGCACGCAGAACGCACAGTACAGTAGACAAAGAAAAGGCCTTTTTTTTTATATTTCTAGGTACACAGCCGTGTACTAACAGGTCAGACGGTGTGTATTAACACCACGTATATAAAATACTTTTGCAAGCACGCAGAACGCTCAGTACAGTAGACAAAGAAAAGGCCTTTTTTTTTTATTTCTAGGTACACAGCCGTGTACTAACAGGTCAGACGGTGTGTATTTACACCACGTATATAAAATACTTTTGCAAGCACGCAGAACGCACAGTATAGTAGACAAAGAAAAGGCCTTTTTTTTAATATTTCTAGGTACACAGCCGTGTACTAACAGGTCAGACGGTGTGTATTAACACCACGTATATAAAATACTTTTGCAAGCACGCAGAACGCACAGTACAGGTGCCAAAGAAAAGGCCTAGTTTTTTAATATTTCTAGGTACACAGCCGTGTACTAACAGGTCAGACGGTGTGTATTAACACCACGTATATAAAATACTTTTGCAAGCACGCAGAACGCACAGTACAGGTGCCAAAGAAAAGGCCTAGTTTTTTAATATTTCTAGGTACACAGCCGTGTACTAACAGGTCAGACGGTGTGTATTAACACCACGTATATAAAATACTTTTGCAAGCACGCAGAACGCACAGTACAGTAGACAAAGAAAAGGCCTTTTTTTTTTATATTTCTAGGTACACAGCCGTGTACTAACAGGTCAGACGGTGTGTATTAACACCACGCATATAAAATACTTTTGCAAGCACGCAGAACGCACAGTACAGTAGACAAAGAAAAGGCCTTTTTTTTTATTTCTAGGTACACAGCCGTTTACTAACAGGTCAGACGGTGGGTATTTACACCTGGTATACAAAAAGGGTATTGCAGGCACACAGAACCCAGAACACTAGAGCCAAATAAACTGTATTTAAAAAAAAAAAAAAAAGTACACAGCCGTATACTGCCAGAAGATCAGATGGTGCATATACACACTAGGTATATAACAGGGTTTTGCGGCCAAAAAGAACGCAGAACAGTAGTGCCAAATATAGTTTGGTATGTAGCAGAGCACCTAATACACCACTAATGCCTCTCTCTGTCCCTACTCCAGCAGCTATCCCTGAATACAGCAGCCGTTCTCTGCAGAGTGTATATGGTAGTAAAGCTATCACTGTACTGCACTATAGTAGCCCTGATAAGGGCTTTTAATCACGCTCCTGCTTGTCCAACAGCTAAAACCTATCTCTCCCTTCTCCAGCCTCTGTCCCTGACTAAGTTCACGCAGCATATGCGAACGAGCAGGAAGAGCTGAGTTTTTAATATTCGAGGTCACGTGGTTTTTCCAGCCAATCCATGTAGACGCCGTTTTCGCGCTGCCAGCGTGCTCCGCGGGCCTGTCATACCCCCCCTGCATGGTGATTGGTGGAAAAAGAGCGCCAGGGAAGGTGGGAGGGGAACCGAATTCTAAGTGCGCCATCGCCGTTATACTCGATTGAAATCGAGTATGCCGAATAGCGTAGTATTCGATCGAATACTGGCTCGATCGAACACTACTCGCTCATCTCTAGTAATAAGGCTAATTTTGCAGGTCAAAGATGACAGAGGAGGGTGGGCCTCCTTTTACTACTAATTTACCTGAGTTGCCGACAGGTGGCTGCACAGCACAAATGAGATCATAGTGAAGGAGATATATGTAACTGTCCAAAGACAACATCCTCTTATGCAGAGGATTTGACGCTGTGGTTTTGTGCGCAATAAATCCACAGAGTTTTAACCGTAGTGTAATACAGTATCAGCAAAGAGTATGAGATTAGACAAATCTCATGTACACCTTGTTTATTTTCTTAGGTGCGGATATTGACCTGCTGTGCAGATTTTGAAATCTCCAGCATCTCAATTGTTGTGTTTTTCCTGTACGGATTTCACACTTTTTTATGGAAGGTTGAGAAATGCAATATTGTATGCTCCTGAGGAAGGGGTTATATCTCACCCCGAAACGCGTTGAGCCGCTTATCCAATAAAGGTTATGAACAGAAGTCACCACTTTGACTGCCTTCATTAACCCGACTACTCTACAGGCGATCCCGGCTAGGGGGGTTTATTGATACCGGAGGTGTCTTGAGCTTATCCTCACGGTAGAACCCCCCTGTGAAGTAAGTTTTATTGATGCATCTACCTACTTACATATTGGGAGACATTGGCATTCTCTATTTCTACACTGATTTTTTATTGATTTTGCACTGATTTTTTAGTGGTATTCATTGTACTGGCATTTCTCTGTCTTAATTATACTTCAACTGTCATCACTTGTGGTGTCTAGTTTGGCGCTACCTCTAGGGGGATTTTTCACATGAACTGAGGGAACTGGTTCCTCATGTCTTGTTACATATATTTACATTATCACGTCAATTATATATACATATTTTGACATTGATTCCCCTGGTAGCTGCCGAACATTTGTCCTATTGGTTCTACAATATATTTTACTTCTCCTCTCCACCTGTTGGGCATTCTATATCACAATCAGTTTCCACTGGCGCCTCAGTTATTTCTTTCCTCTTGGAAAATTCTTATAGAATTTCTTTGGATTAGAATAACATTTCCCTTTTTTTTTTTTTTCTTCTCAATTTCACTATCAAAACAACGAACCAGCCTTATAGCCTGTTTCACAAAGACACTAAAGATAGAAAATACCGAAATACAAAAGGCCAACGAGTAATAGAACTCAACATTTTCTACTTGGCACAATTTTTCTATCAGTCATTCAGCTCATAAAAACATAATTGCCCTTCTTTCAGATTTAAATTAGTGTAAATGATGATTTTAGCATTTGTACAGTTGAAACACTATTAGGCAACTAAGAATAGATTGCTTTGCAGAAGCCAAAGCTAATAAACAGCTAAGAAATTGGTCTTAATGTTATAAGCCACTGTCTAGATTATTGTTATTTCTGTATTATGTCATGGAATCAAAAGTGCCAAGCAGTTCTTCATATAACAGTCTGTCTGTCTGTCAAAGAAAGGCAGCAACGATTAGACCACAACCTGGTACAGACATACCAATAGGTGTGGTCAACCTTTTCAAAGGTTCCTTTGGATATGAATACTGATATAGTGTAGTATGTCACTTTATATTTACCAAGTTTGGCAAATTTTAGTTTGGCTTGGATATTTTTATATGTATATTGGCTTCTGCTTAGGTCTTCATGGCTATGATGAAGACATCTAATGAAAAAGTCACGCCTAACGGATAGATAGAGTGATGGGATGTGGCTGTTGGCTAGCCTTGTCTATCATTCCATAAATTTTTAACGTCTTATTTCTTTTAATCCTTCCTAGTCAATACTTTTAATCTGACAGAAATGAGGAATGTGCTTATGTAAAATAGAAAATGTGGACATTTTCTACTTGGCCTTTATTTAGATAATAAAAATTGGATCCAATGTTGCCTTGTGGTTCATAGAACTTAAAAGAATACTACCATAAAAAAGCACATATTATTTATATGTGAATATTATATGTATTTTTTTCTCTCTGTACTGTCTGCTACAGAATGACAAACATTTTCAATGTTATACAGCAGTACTGCCAAAATGAAAATGAAAATGTTCTTAAACAAATTTGTCTTCTATGAATATTGAGTTAAAAAATATACCCTGTTTCTGAGAAAAGAAAGATAGAAACAACAGAAAAATTTCCATATCCAGGAGATATACTATATGGAGTATCATGTGAAAGGTGTTTTTTTTAAAAAATTTATTCAGAACTATAATGAATTATCAAAATATAACTTAAATATCACAATAAAAGATTTAATAGTTCAACTTTTATAAGACCAACATTTTTCCAAAACTGAGCTACAAAAATCAAATATAAATTTTCTATTGGTAGTGAAAGTAGAAGACAGAGCATTTGGGCTTAATCTTCTCCAGTTAAGATGCATAAGGAAAAATAGATATTAATGCTAAGTTTTTTATTTTCACAAAAGTGGATTTCTTACATATCAAGATCAGGGTAGAAACCTTTCTACAGACTACATATGTGGAGTACTTGCCCCAAGATGGATGAATCAACCACAGTCTTATATGTACCTAAACATCAAAGGTGGGGGACTAGAGTAATAAATGGAATGGGTGGAATACAGTACCCAGAAAAATCAAAATTTGGGTCAGTTTAGAAAAAAGATCACTGAGTGACAATAATGTCTAAAAGTTAGGTCAATACAGAGATCTCTCCTACTGAGTTTGTCCTCAATGCCTAAAGGAAAGAAGGATTCTACAGCAACATAGAATAGGGTTCTTTACTGCAAGAGCAGTGATGCTATGGAACTCTCCAGATGAAGTTGTCATGTTTAATTTACTAAAAGAGTTAAAGAATGGCCTGGATGCATTTTTAAAAGGGAACCTGCCACCATGAAAACACAAAGTAATCTGCAGGCAGCATGTTACAGAACAGGAGGAGCTAAGCAGATTGATATCTAGTTTCATGGAAAAAGATTCAGAACAGCTTGCATTTTCTTCATTTATATTTCCGCTCTTGGCTTTAAAGTCAATGGGGCGGTCCTATGAGTGATTGACAGCTATCTCTCTATGTACAGTTCTAGATGGAAGACTATCCATCACTGTTAGGACCACCTCCTTGATTTCAAATTTAACAGGAATTCAGAATTAACAGGAATTTAAATGAATGAAATTCAAGTTATACTGTATATATATATATATATATATATATATATATATATATACAGTGGTCCCTCAAGGTACAATATTAATTGGTTCTGGGATGACCATTGTATGCTGAAACCATTGTAAGTTGCGTAATCGGTCCCAAAGCCCCAAAATGTCATCCAAGATAACAGAAAAAGAAGATTTAAGAAAAATAAGCAGATAACTAAAACAGATAAGACAAGTTCTTACATCTAACAGGACTATCAGGAATAGCTGCTAACTAGCAACTAATACAGCTATTTTACCAGAGAAGTGGCCTTGGTTGGATCTGAGTTAAAGGGAACCTGTCATCTCCGAAACACCCCCTGAACTAGGGTAAGCGGTGTATAGTGTAAGTGATGCTGAATCCGAATATGTAAGTTTTATCTTCATACTCACTTCCATTCCGACACTATGCTCCCACAAACCAGCAGTAAAATGCATTAAGCGGACTCTTCTTTGAGCACTGGAGTCCACTGAGTGCATTTTACTGTAGGTTTGTGGGAGCACAACATCAGAATGGAAGAGAGTATGAAGATAAAAATTACATAACCGGACTTGACGTCACTTACACTATACACCGCTTACTCTAGTTCAGGGGGTGTTTCGGAGATGACAGGTTCCTTTTAATGTATGTAGAGTCTAGTTTCAACTTATGATGGGTCAGAAAAAATCATTGTATGTTGATAATATTGTATCCTGAGGGACCACTGTATAATTAGAAAGAGAGAGAGAGGGGGGGGAGAGGGAGAAAGGGAGAGGGATCTGTAGATACCAGTGCATTGTAAATGGGAATATATCATACATGGGAAGAATACTATTACGGTTTTTAGTCAGAGAAAATCCTCTGATCTAAAGCATTGGGCTTTGTGGCTCAATGTTTATAGCATGTCAAGACCTGGCAGTGACAGTTTAAAAGTAGAGACAGATTAAAACATAAATGAACAGGAGTATCCCCAAGCACTTGGGTATTCCTCCTACCATCCTCATAGTGCTAAATCCATATATGGTTCAGTCAGAGGGTGGGGACTGCTAAGCCATATCCATATATGGAGTCAGCCAGACAGCAGAGCAAGGACTCCTAAACTATCAGGGGTGGATTGGCCATAGACCTTACAGGGAAATTTCCTGGTGGGCTGATGACCATGGGGCCACTTGGGCCCTCCTCATGGCCAGGAAATTGAAGTTTTTGGGGATGTATTTTGTGCTGTTGGCTGTAGTATTTTGTGATGGACTGTGGCATTTGGCTCTGTTGGGGTGGTATAATGTGCCACAATATGGTATTGCTGGCCCTGCCTTCCATCAATTTAGAACCAACTACAAAACGGGGCCACTTTTAGTATTTTTTCCAGGGCCACTTTAAGTTCCCAATCCGCCCCTGTAAACTATATATGGAGTCAGAGCAGGTACTCCTAAAGCAGTGTAATCATTTCAGTCTTTTGGTATTTCAATGTGCTGAAGGCTTAAGCACTCGCACTCTCCTGAACTTCCTGTGTGTAAGGTCATGCACATGCACCTAGTTGAAGATGGAGAGGTCAATGGGAAGGAGAAAGTTCTTTGTTTAGCTCTGCTAAACTGCTTATGACAGCAGTTTGGGGAGCACCTTGTAGACATAGATATGTGTGCACAATAGATTAAAAGCATTTGTGTTTATGTTTTTTCAAGATTTAGCATCCCTTTAAGAACAATGTTACAAATTTCTCTTTTTTAAACTTTATTTTAAGTGAGGTTGATTTAGAAGATGCTTACTTGGATTTGGATGAGGATTTTAAGGTATTTCTCATGATAAATAATGACAAAAACATTTGTAATGCGCTTTTCTCCCAGGGCAGTTGTATGGCTGGGGTGATTCCCTGGGAAGTCACTGGCTGCTATATAGACACTCAACTGTAACAAACACTAGGGTCAATTTGATAAGAAGCCAATTTGCTTACTTGTATATTTTTGGAGAATGGGAAGAAATCAGAGTACATGGGGGAAACCTATGCAAACATGGGAAGAACACACAAACTCCATGCAGATGTTGTTCCTGGTTGGATTGGAACTCAGAAATCCCGCACTGCAAGGCACTAAGCCACCATCGTCTAAAAGGGCCATATTATTTTATCTTTAATGTTGCTTGTGCCGTAGAATCTGGCAACAAAACATGGAGAGAGCCAGGAACCCAGTGCAATTTGAATGACATAGTGTTAAAGGGAATTTAGCCCCACCCCTCCCTTGCTTACTGGTTTTCTCACAGATTGCAGGTAGTTGCTGAGGTTCCCAACATTGGGATAACCTAAACTTAGCTCTTATACCTTTATTATCAAGTTATCCATTTTAATAAAAGTATTTTTTTCAACTTACAAAAAGAAGCTGGTAAATATTTATAGTGGCCTCTATAACATGTACAGTACCTTTTAAAAGTATTCCCCTCCTCTACCTTAGTGTGCTTCCAGTTTTTGCTGCATTTCAATCTGGAATTAAAATGGATTTTGAATGTAGATCAAAGTCCAATTTGTTACAGTAGACTGAAAAAAATAACTTGTTTAAAAAAATTATCAAAAACTGAAAACTTGTGAGTGCACATGTATTTACCCATTTTGCTATGAAACCCCAAAGTAAGGTGTGATCCAACCTATTAACTACCAAAGTCACATAATTAATAGAATAAGGACCTCATGTGCAATCAAAGTGTCACATTATCTGTTCAAAGTATAAATATACAGTACAAACCAAAAGTTTGGACATACCTTCTCATTCTAAGAGATTTATGTATTTTCATGACTATGAAAATTGTAGATTCACACTGAAGACATCAAAACTATGAATTAACACATGTGGAAATATATACTTAAAAAAGTGTGAAACAACTGAAAATATGTCTTATATTCTAGGTTCTTCAAAGTAGCCACCTTTTGCTTTGATTACTGCTTTGCACACTCTGGCATTCTCTTGATGAGCTTCAAGAGGTAGTCACCTGAAGTGGTTTTCACTTCCCAGGTGTGCCCTGTCAGGTTTAATAAGTAGGATTTCTTGCCTTATAAATGGGGTTGGGACCATGAGTTGTGTTGGGCAGAAGTCAGTGGATACACAGCTGATAGTCCTACTGAATAGACTGTTAGAATTTGTATTATGGCAAGAAAAAAGCAGCCAAGTAAAGAAAAATGAGTGGCCATCATTACTTTAAGAAATGAAGGTCAGTCAGTCCGAAAAATTGGGAAAACTTTGAAGTGTCCCCAAGTGCAGTCGCAAAAACCATCAAGCGCTACAAAGAAACTGGCTCACATGAGGACCGCCCCAGGAAACGAAGACCAAGAGTCACCTCTGCTGCGGAGGATAAATTCATCCGAGTCACCAGCCTCAGAAATCGCAGGTTAACAGCAGCTCAGATTAGAGACCAGGTGAATGCCACACAGAGTTCTAGCAGCAGACACATCTCTACAACAACTGTTAAGAGGAGACTGTGTGCAGCAGGCCTTCATGGTAAAATAGCTGCTAGAAAACCACTGCTAAGGACAGGCAACAAGCAGAAGAGACTTGTTTGGGCTAAAGAACACAAGGAATGGACATTAGACCAGTGGAAATCTGTGCTTTGGTCTGATGAGTCCAAATTTGAGATCTTTGGTTCCAACCACCGTGTCTTTGTGCGACGCAGAAAAGGTGAACGGATGGACTCTACATGCCTGCTTCCCACCGTGAAGCATGGAGGAGGAGGTGTGATGGTGTGGGGGTGCTTTGCTGGTGACACTGTTGGGGATTTATTCAAAATTGAAGGCATATTGAACCAGCATGGCTACCACAGCATCTTCACACTTTTTTGTTAAGTATGTAATTCCACATGTGTTAATTCATAGTTTTGATGCCTTCAGTGTGAATCTACAATTTTCATAGTCTTGAAAATACAGAAAACTCTTTGAATGAGAAGGTGTGTCCAAACTTTTGGTCTGTACTGTACCTGTTCTGAAAGATCCCTAAATCTGCAACACTGCTAAGCAAGCAATATAAATACCAAGGTGCTTTTCAAACAGGTCAGAGATGGATTATAAAAAATATTGAAACTTTGAACATTAAATCCATTTTAACAAAATGGAAATAACATGGCACAACTACAAACTTAACAAGAGAAGGCTACCCACCAAAACTTAGACTGGGCAAGAAGGGCGTTAATCAGAGATTTAACAACAATACCAATAGCACTAAAGAAACTCCAAAGATCAGTGGATAGAAGTAGTTGTCCATGTCAACTTTATGGAAGAGTAGCCCCCCCCCCCCCAAAAGTCAATGCTTAAATAAATAAATAAGAAAATACATTTTCACAGTTCTCCAAATAGCATGTGGCAGACTCCCCAAATATACATGTAAAACTAACATTGAACTTTTTGGCCATCATGGGAAACATCACATGTTGCTGAAGTCCAAAATATTCCATCACCTCAAGAACATCACTCTCTCAGTTAAGCATGATGGTGGTAGCATCATGCTGTTGAGATGATTTTGATTATTTGGGACTGGAAAACTGGTTAGAATAGAAGCAAAGATGGATGTCTGTGAATACAAGGATATTCTTGAGGTAAACCTGTTTCAGTCTGCCAGAGATATGAGACTGTGACGAAGATTTACCTTCCAGCAGGTCAAATGGTCAGAGCTGTTTTGGCAATAGGAGGGGAAACCTACGCAATATAAGGCAGACTTGGCAGTAAAACGTAGCATAGTGAACTGATGCTTCAAAAATAATTTTTTCTCTTCGTGACATCATATAGAATAAAACCAAAAAAGAGAATATTTATATTTTACCAGTTAATATCTTTAAAGCATGAACAAACCCTAGTACATTTACTTTCCAGTACACACTGGTGCCTAAGTTGAATTTTATTAGAAGTGTAAACACAGTACTTTTCTTCTACATGCATGTACCACTTGATTTTGCCAATTCTTTAAATCATCGTTTTTGGGTTTGTTATAATTGGAGTGAATTTGGTAATGAACACTGGTATTATGTGGTCGGCTACCATCTCACTCTCTCATTTTTGTGTCATAAGCACATATAAACTAGTCTGTAGTCAAAAAATAACTTTCATGGAAACATTATTTCACGTGTTCACATGATTGAAAATAAATGTAAAAAAAAAAAAATCTAATTTAAACCAAGTTCTTAGGTTTTTGGTATTTTCCAAATTTAAGCTTGTATGGTTTCCAAGATATTAAAGGTCAATACATTAAACACCTTTCATAATGTGTTAAAACACTTTTATAAAGCCTTGTATAGACCATAAAAAGAAGGTTACGCAGATTGAGATTTACAAAGCTGCTTTTCACTTAAGTCCTCTTAAAGAATTATATCTTCTATTATTTTTAAACAAAAATTGGGCTGCGGTTTATTATTTCATATGACGCAATGTTTTTCTACCAAAAAAATATATTGACATTTGAGAATTAAATCTTATTGGAGTTTGCATTTCATTTTTAGAGAAAGTAGAAAGTTTATATCTATGACACAGTTCAAAAATAGCAGCAGAAAACAGGTCAAACGTCCAACATGCTGCATGTAAAAGTATAAAAATGCTATTTATATATGGTCTATTATTGGAATATTCATTTCTGTGACATAACTTTTTTCCACATATGTAAACAAATACCCAAAGTAGTGACTTTTTGACCCATCTGAATGTAGAATTATATCCAATATATGATTTTCTTGTTCTTTCGCTTTTGCCCTTGCAGTATCTTGGCGGAAAATGAGAAAATACTGTTTGTTGTTGCCAAAGAAACCTTGGCCATCATAAAAATAAATAAATGGATAAAACTAGCACACCAAGGCAAATTTACTAATCCTGTCTAATATTTAGACAGTGTAAACCTAGAGAATGTAAAGATATGCCAGATTTATTATAGTTGCTGATTCAAAATGATAGATCTTTAGACTGTCAAGTGTAAGGGGGAGATTTATCAAAACTGGTGTACAGAAAAACTGATTTAGAGCAACCAATCAGGCTCTACCTTTTATTTTCCATAGCTTCTTTGGAAAATGGAAGATGGAATCTGATTGGTTGCTATGGGCAACTAAGCCAGTTTTCCTTTACACCAATCTTTATAAATCTCCCCTAAATCACCTATTAGTTGGCTTACTTTTGAAATTTTGCATCTAAAATTGAAGAAATTGTGGCACACTTTGTTGCATCCTTAGCCACACCCCTTCTGGGAGTATATTTTTGATTCCTGCAAATTCACAGCCCCCAACCAACCCAGGAACATTCATAACACACCCATTTTTGACCTCGGACAGCCTGAATTATCCAGGACTCTCTTTGAAAATAAGGGATTGCCTCCACAAATTCAGGACTGTTTCTGTTGGCAAATATGTATTATATATTGGTTTTGTTTGTAGCGTTCATTCAATCAGGCATCTCTGGGTCCCAATAAAAGCCAGATCGCATATGATGAATATTGCCAATTATATTTCAGTAAGTCAGGGGCGTAGCTAAAGGCTCATGGGCCCTGGTGCAAGAGTTCAGCTTGGGCCCCCTTTCCCTTAGTTCTCTGTGTGTCTTCTTATGCGGCACAAGGGTCTTTGGGCCCCCTCAGGCTCCTGGGCCCGGTAGCGGCTGCTACCTCTGCACCCCTTATAGCTACGCCCCTGGTTATCGTGCAAAAAGGTTAAGGATGTTTTTTAAGCCATAGTGAACAAAATGAAGATATAAATACTTGCATTGCATATGCACCTTGTCATAATAATTTTAATCTTTATTTATATAGCCCCAACATATTCTTCAGAGCTTTACAATCAAGGGGTTCAAATACAAACAGAGTCATAAATACCATATCAGCAAACAGGTCAACAATTAAAACAAGAGGAACAAGGGTCATGCTCACAAGAACTTATAGTCTATGAGGAGATAGGCGTGACACAGAATGTAACAAGTGCTTGTTTTGTACAGTGGTCTAGCCATCTTAACATGACAGGGGAGTAGATATAAGGCTGCATGAACCATCATACATAAGATATAATAACATATGTTGTATGTTGAGTTTTGTAATAAGACGTGATGCCCTTGATGAAGACAGAAGGCAAGACAAGTTGAGAATGATCTGGGCTCTGTTAACTGTTGCAGGAAGAAGTTTGCCTGTCCTATTGGTTTGAGTATCTCGGAAGACCATAGAGCTATCAGTGATGAGAGGCAATGCCTACACAGATGTGGGAGAAAGACCTGCATGAAGTTTTCAGTCTGGAATAACACCAGAATTTTGGATTCATCTGTGGTTGAACTATGGAGTGGTGAGCTGTTTGAGTTAAAAATATCTATTTAATGTATGCAATATCTATTTTTAATGTACAGCTCTAAGACTTGTGTATGTATTGGACTGATTTTTATTAGCAGGATGCTTAGGTGTCCAGTAGTAGCTATGTTTATTAATGTAATATAGCTTATTGCTCTGATCTCTCATTTGATCATACAGGGGTTGTCCAAACAATAACTCAAGCCATGGTCACCCTGCTAATCCCCCTCTGCTTTCGTTTTAGAACTTCCCAGTCCCTGTTGATTCTTGCTTCCTGGTCACTTCTGACGGGCAAGAAATGACCACTCAGCCAATCAATCATCAGCTTAACAGCCAAAATATGGAAGTTAATGAGGAGCTGTCACCGCTCCTGTCTGTTTTAGCAGATACTTGAATGTTCTTGTAATAATTCTGGCACACGTTTTCTTATGACTCTATGTTGTGGCATTCTTCTGCTATTCTTGCTAGAAGTTTATGGAGAAAGGTACAGGTGGGAGTTACCAGTTTAGAGTGTGTTCATGCACAGTCTGACACTATCTAATCAGTGCTGCCAGTGTCAGACTGTGCATGGACACACCCCCAACTGGTAACTCCCACCTGTACTTTTATCCATAAACGTCTAGCAAAAATAGCAGAAGAATGTCACAACATAGTCATAAGAAAACATGTTCCAGAATTATTACATGGAGAATGCAAGTAGCTACTAAAAAGAAATGTCAGGAAAGGTGACAGGTCCTCTTTAAAGATTTTCCAAGACTTTTTAAATGATCTCTGTTTGAGAAGGTATGGGTGCTCGCAGTGTTGCCTCAGTCTACTTCTAGCTCACCAAGTATAGCGCAGTACATTGTACAGCAGCTGTGCTTGAAATTGCAGCTCAGCCCCATTCAATTCAATGGTGCCGAGCTGCGCTTTGGCCATGTCACTGATAACATGACGTTACATGGCCTAGGCTAAGCTGCAAGAAGGCCTCAGCGCTAGCACAAGTGCCATTGCCTTCTTAAACAGCTGATTGGCAGGAGTCCCAGGTGTCATACCCCCACCTTTGATATACCTATGATCTATCTATTTTTTTTTTTTAATTTGTTTTTGCAGCACAAATCACATTACATAACTAAGATACGGAATATAAGCTGACATTAGCCATGCAAGTCTTTTACAAACTTGTACTTGTTTAAGAGCCCTTTTATAGTGCCTTGAAAAAGTCTTCCTATCCCTTGAAATTTTCCACATTTTTTCACGTTCACACAAACTTAAATGTATTTTATTGGGATTTTATGTGCTAGACCAACACAAAGTAGCAAGCATGTGTAAAGTGAAAAGAAAACTATACATGTTTTTCAAAATTTTTAGCAAAAAAAATCTGGAAAGTGTAGCATGCATATGTATTCAGCCCCCTGTACTCTGATACCCCTAAATAAAATCTGTGTAACCAAATGCCTTCAGACTTCATCTAATTAGTAAATAAAGTCCACCTGGGTGTAATTTATTCTCAGTATAACTACAGCTGTTCTGTGAAGGCCTCAGAGATTTGTTAGAGAACATTAGTGATCAAACAGAATCATGAAAACTAAGGAACACACCAGACAGGTCAAGGATAAAGTTGCGGAGAAGTGTAATGCAGGGTTACGTTATAAAAAAATGTCCCAAGCTCTGAACATCTCACAGAGAACTGTTCAATCCATCATCAAAAAGAAGGGACAACTGCAAACCTACCAAGACATGGTCATCCACCTAAGCTGACAGCCAAGGCAAAGAGAGCACTAATTAGAGAAGCAGCCAAGAGACCCATGGTCACTCTGGAGGATCTGCCAAAATCCACAGCTTAGGTGGGAGAATCTGTCCACCGGACAACTATTAGTCATGTACTCCCCAAATCTGAACTTTATGGATGAGTGGCAAGAAGAAAGCTATTTTTGTAAGCAAGCCATAAGAGGTCCAGTTTGCAGTTTTCCACAACTGATATAGGGGACACAGCAAACATATGGAAGAAGGTTCTCTAATCAGATGAGACCAAAGTTGAACTTTTTGGCCTAAATGCAAAACACTATGTGTGGCAGAAAACTAACACTGCACATCATCCTGAACAAACCATCCCCACCATGAAACATAGTGGTGACAGCATCATACTGTGGGGATGCTTTTCTTCAGCAGGGACAGCTAAGCTAGTTAGAGTTGATGGGAAGATGGATGGAGCTAAATACAGGGCTATCCTGGAGGGAAACCTGTTAGAGGCTGCAAAAGACTTGAGACTGGGGAGGAGGATCACCTTCCAGCACGACAATGACGCTAAACATACAGCCAAACAGGGGCGTAGCTATAGGGGGTGCAGAGGTAGCAGTCGCTACCGGGCCCAGGAGCCTGAGGGGGCCCAAAGGCCCTTGTGCCGCATAAGAAGACACACAGAGCACTAAGGGAAGGGGGGCCCAAGCTGAACTCTTGCACCAGGGCCCATGAGCCTTTAGCTACGCCCCTGCAGCCAAAGCTACAGTGGAATGGTTCAGATCGAAGCATATTCATTTGTTAGAATGACCCACAGTCCAGACCTAAATCCCATTGAGAATCTGTGGCAAAACATCAAAATGACCATCCAATCTGACTGAGCTTGAGCTATTTTGCAAAGAAGAATGGAGAAAAATTTCAGCCTCTAGATGTGCAAAAATTGGTAGAGATATACCCCAAAAGACTTGCAAGTGTAATTGCAGTGAAAGGTTGTCCTACAAAGTATTGACTCGGGGGCCGAATACAAATGCACAGCACACTTTCCAGATTTTTATTTATTAAAAATTTTGAAAACCATTTATCATTTTCTTTTCACTACCCACATACTTGCCTTGTGTTGGTCTATCACATAAAATCCCAATAAAATACATTTGTGGGTGTAATGTGAAAAAATGTGGGAAAGTTTAAGGGGTATAAATAGTTTTTTAACGCACTGTATGTATCCATATACTGTATCCCTCAGATTTAGGGCTCATTCAGTCCACAATATGAATAGGTCCACATCCATGCCACAATTTTGCGGAATGGGTGCGGACCCATTCATTATAGTGCCGGCCATGTGCTGTGCGCAAAATGCGGAAATCACACAGGCCGGTATCCGTGTTTTGCGGATCCACAATTTGTGGACCACAAAACACTATGACCATGAAGCTCTTAATATGGATATAAGCAGAAAAAAAAAGTTCCATGTTTTTAGGGGAAATATAGATCCTCAAGACCAATGGAGAGGTGCTGGGCAGGATTTAGTGAGGATTACCTCAGCACTTGCCAAGCCGAGGACTACCCACTGGGCTTTTATAAACTGATTTGCATTTTGAATCAGTCTTCATGTTCTTGTTTTTTTTTCTGTGCATCAAAGCAATAGTATACTTGAACAACTGTTTTACTCCACTACCTGATGATGACATTAGTTTAATAGGCAGAAAGGAACTGACATACTCTCTTTAACATTTAATTTTTTTGGTGGTTCTAAAAAGTATAGCATTCTGCATTGTCCAATACTGTAAAAAGTGGATTCAGATATGAATCTGCTAAAATTACAGTATACCAGATAGATACACTTTTGTAACACATCTGCACAGTAGGGACTTTTGGGTACGGTAAAGTTTATGTCTAGATACATTTTGTACTCACAAATAGTATTTGCCTGAAATAGTTACAAAATACTTGTAAAATGTAGGGCTCATGCACTCAATTTAAATACAGATCAGTAATATGTCTCCCATAAGTCACATTGTACTTCCATGGTCTTATAGAGAGGTTTTCCTGGCTCACACTACCAGATACCAGATTTAGAAGTATGCCCTGCAAGAAATATTGATTCTAGGGGAGAATGTGTTGCCTTATGTGGCAGCACACAGAGTACCTTACAGCAGCGTTTCTCAGTGTTTCTAAGCCATATTTAAACTAATTATGCTAATCTGACCCATTCAAGTTTGCAAGAGATTGCAAGAATCATTGACCTACGGGCTTTGCAGATATAGTCTACATCAGTTAATGCAATTTCTAAACCTACCTATTATAACATGAAGACCAGGTGTACAAAACAACATTTTTTAAAGGGAACTACCTCTGCAAACTACAGTAAATGTGGCAAAGAAGGACACATGATCATGACTGCATTGTGGTACAGAATAAAATGTGCAATGCTGGTAGAATGATGAGTCATTTATTGGTGTATGTGCAGTGAGCTGCAGGGGAGAGCTGAAAATCAGAAATTCTGTCACACCAACTATCACATTTACACATACAGCTCCAGTAAACCATGGCAGCTTAACCACCCATTGACTAAAATGCCTGAGTCGCCCATGCTTAAAGAGCATCTGTCAGCAGGATCAACTCTATTAATGCAGGTATATGGCTTGGTAGGGGTGATAATGCTTATAAAAACAATATTATGACAATACGTTGCCCCATTGAGGGGAAAACTGTATTTTTATTCATATGCAAATATGATTACTGGAGCAGTGAGTGGCCAGCCAGAACCCTCGGACCCTTGGAGCTCCAGATTGTTACACCCATTACACTTTAGTTGATTAGTGTGAATCTGTGTTGCTTGGAGAGCAGCAGAAGATGCACATGGCGCAGGAGTACAAATACTGGACTAGACCAGAAGTCTAACCCTGTCAATACAGGGGAATGGAAGAGGACTAAAGAGCAAGGGGTGTAGCAATCTGGTGCTCCAAGGGCTATGGATGGCCCATTGGTGCTCCAGTAAGCTTATTTGCAAATGAATGAAAATCCCAGTTTTCTCCTCAGTGGGACAACATACTGTCATAATCAGGGTATCATTTTTATTAGCATGATCAACCCTACCAGACTGTATGCCTGGTTTAATAGAGTGATGATGCTGACAGATGCTCTTTAACTCATACAGTTGTGGGTACAGGGGACCCGCTGTCAGTGACAGCTGGGCTCCTGAGAGAGAAGGCAGCGCTGTCATTTTTTACTTTCCCAACCTTCTGCATAGCTGGATACAAAGTGGTCAATGAGTGCTGTATACACAGATCATGAAGTGGTAATGATGATTTCTGCTCCAGTCAGAGTGATCATTTGATAGCTGGGAGCTGGGTTTCTGTATGAGCTGCTGGGTCATAGCAGACCAATATCAGCTCTGTAGTTAGACTGAACAGTATTGTACAACCACAAAAATTAATACATAAAGACAAAGTAAAAAAATAAAAATAAGTCACATGGGATCTTCTATCCCCACCCCCAATTCATAAACTATATATCCTCATGATATGACTGTTACAGAAAGGAAACATTATTTTTAAAAAATGTTTTACTTGCACTTGTGCTATTATTAAAAAAAATGTTTAAAACATTTGAAAAACAGAGAGGATGGACACGACAGACTATGGTTATATGGGGCTGTGGTAATGGAGACTACATACAAGAGCTGCTGCCCTGACAAGCAAAGCACAGAAGAGGATGAGGCAGCTCTTTATCTCAGTGTTGTGAAATAACCTGTCCTCCTGTGTGATTCGGACAAGTTTTTTGTGTACTAATAGGACGGTGGCCATTTTATTTCTCCTAATGATTGCTCGCTAGGCAAAACAAGCCATTATAACTAAAGAAAGTTACTTCAGAATATATTTATAATAAAGTAATATTTAACTATTTTTATTTTCTTAATTTAAAGTTAACAAGTTATTTTTACTGTGCAGTGAACACCATAAATATGAAACCCTAAAAGCAATGGTGGAATGAATTGCATTTTATTCACACAAAGTTATACAATACAGTACAATGGTGGCATTAAAAAATACATTTTGTCCTGCATAAAGCAAGCTCTCATAGGTCATCAATTTCTAATCAGGGGGGTTCAACTCCTGCCACCCCTGCTAATCTGCTGTTGATAGAGGCCACAGAGCTCTAGTGATCTCTGCGGTCCTCTTCCTATGCCAGCGATGTCACATTCATCAGTCACATGGACTATGATCAGCTCAGTCCCATTCAAGTAAATGGGCTTGAGTTGCAATACCATGCACAGCCTCTATACAATGTACAGCGCTGTGCCCGGTGAGCTGTGAGGAAGCTGCAGCATTCACCAGAATCCTCTTCAAACAGCTCAGTGGGAGCACCAGGTGTCAGGCCCCCACCAATCAGATATTGGTGATCTATCCTGAAGTCAGGTCACCAAAATAGAAGTACCGGAAAATGCCTTTAAAGCTCTCATATCTGTGCCATACATATATGACAGGAGATAAAAGAAAAAAGTATGCTTTTTTTTGCTGAGGTTATCTGTGTGTTCGTATTACAGAGGTCAGAATGACTTTTTGTTTAGAGATTAATGTGACATAAATTAGATGGGCATTTGTAAAACCTTTTGTTTGTATTATGACAATATAAATTATATAATATTACTATATATTAATGTCAAATAACATAAAAACTATTGCTATTCAACCCCTCATGCAGCGTTGCAATAAAACTTAGAAGATGTTTTCCTCCACGTTGTAAACTAACTTCACTGGCATTTCCAAGTCTGACGATTTAAGACCAGACAGTTCTCAGTTGGTTGTGAAACAAATAAAGTATTTCTAACAAGCCTGAATCAACATAGTTACAGGGGAATTTAGTTAGCTTTGCAAAAATCTAGCATTGAATACCTTTGCTGCTATATCCTCTGTTTAACAAGCTGCTTTGTCAGAAAATAAAAAAAAAATGGTATCTATAATTAACTAAGCTTTGTAAGGGAAGTGAGTTATTACTGAAAACATATAAAGCCCTGTACACAATATCAGAGTATAGAACACATTCCATGTAAAAGGAAATGAGACGTAAACTGCAGACAGAGTAAAACAAATCCCAAATATGTTATTAGTAAAAGAGATGGTGATTGCCCATCTGCCCGTTGGTCTCCATCCCTTTACTGCGCATATACAGGATGCGTTCTCGTGAGACTACAGAGCCAGGCATGAATATGTTTTCACTGCCTGGTCTGTCTGTCACAGCGGTGGGGGCGTGGCATAGGAGACAGCAGAGCCTCATTCTTCCTAGGGGATCATTTGCATATTATAAGAAGCCTCTTTTTTCTACAGATTGCCGGAACATATGGAGAAACCAGAGATATCATCCGACTCTGCAGACAAGCAACGATCTACAGCGGTCGACCATTTCACCAGCTGGTAAGATGACAACTGCCATTTAAATCATGTGTTAACCCCTTCTTACTCAGCGCCATACATGTACGGCACTCCTGAGCACAATAGGCGCCATAGCCACCAGGTGGCTGCTGTTTTAAACAGCAGATGCCCGGGGCTAATGTATACGATTGACAATAATGTTGATTGCATACATTTAACCCCTCAGATGCCATGGTCAAACATGACCATGGCATCTGGGAGCGCAAAAACCTGGGAGCTTGTGCTTCCAGGTGTGCACCGGCTCACCCTAGCAAGGATCGGGGAACCAGATAATGAGTGCGGCAGCCTTGGTCCTACTGTATGATCTGAGGCTGCCGCACATAGGTTCCTATGGAGCCCTGCCTGTGTCAGGGCTCCATAAAAACATAATGTATTCTTCATAGACTCCAATGCTAATGCACAGGGGTCTATTAGAACAGCAATCTGATGATTGTTAAAGTTCCCTATGGGAACTACAAAAAAAGTGTAAAAAATGTTTTTAAAAATATGATAAATTGAAAAATATAAAAACTCTAATCACCCCCCTTTCCCAAAAATCAAAATAAAGATACATAAGCAATAAAAAAATAAACATCATGGACATCGTCGAATCCGAAAACACCCATACTATTAAAATATAAAAATATTTATCCTATATGGCGAATGAGGAAACAGAAATAAAAGGCACAGTTTTTTTGGTTATGTCACCTCCGTCAAAAATGGAATAAAAGTTGATCAAAAAGTCAAACACACCTCAAAATGTTATCAATGAAATGTACGGATCACCCTGCAAAAGAAATAAACCATCACACAGCTGTGTACACATAACTGCCAAAAAGTTATAGGGGTCAGAATATATCAATTATTATTTTTTCCCCAGTAATAACACGCAAGAAAAACTATACAAATGTTGTATTGCCATAATCATATTGACCCAGAGAATGAAAGTAACAGGTCAGTTTTAACATATAGGAAACACTGTAAAAACAAAGCCCATAAAACTGTGGTGGAATTGTTTTTTTTCCAATTTCACTATATTTGGAATTTTCCTTTCCCAGCTCCCCACTACACTGTATGCAATATTAGATGGTACTATTTGAATGGACAACTTGTCCCGCAAAACAAATATCCTGATATGGCTATGTGAATGGTAAAATAAAAAAGTTATGGCCCGGAAAAGCAGGGAGTGAAAAACACAAAAACAAAAACCTCTCCTGGGGTGAAAGGGATACGCATATTTTTAAAGAATTTTTAGTAGTTATATTTAATTTTACATGCCAATATCTATATTTAAATAAAACCATAAAATCCTGCAGTTTTTGCACTGGCTATTTAACCTAATAATAGGCGCCACTTCTTGGTCTGTACAGCTCATTTTACAGCAGATACTGCATTATCCTTACTGGCAGGATTAGAATGACAGATATCAGCTACATATATAGATATCAGGATCCACCATTCAAAATAGGTGATTGTCAAAGCTTATCTACTCCCTCCTGACCTCTGCACGTGTCACAGAGCATGCCTACAAATCTCTCCAATAAAAGTCAATGAGGTCCCCTCCTGTCCATTGTGGCTGCTGTAAAGCATATCTCTAAATCCTGTTAATAACAGCTCAGGCAAGATGAAATTCCCAATAATCATGCTCAAAAAATAAAATAAAAATCAAATTGCAATCAGAAAATAAAAACATATTAGGCCTCTTTCACACTAGCGTTAGCACGGATCCGGCACCTAAAGGGTGCCAACGGATCCGTGCTAACGCTGATACATGTGTGGAGCCGGAGCAGCGCTCCGGCCCCACACATTTTGACAGAAATACATACAGACATACACACACAAACACATACATACATACATACACATACATACTCACATACTCCAACCCGGGACGCCGGCAGCACGTCTTCACGCACCTCCTGCGCGCAGTGATGACGATTCCCCACAGCGCCCTCTGCTGGGCGCAGTGGGGAAACATCATAGCTGCGCGCAGGAGGCGCGTGAAGACATGCTGCCGGCGTCCCTGCCTGGAGTATGTGAGTATGTATGTGTATGTATGTATGTATGTCTGTATGTATGTATGTCTGTCTGTATGTATGTATGTATTTCTGTGTAGCCGGATCCGGAATGACCCCCCATTGCAAGTCAATGGAGGACAGATCCGGATTACTGGTGTGTCACACCAAACGGATCCGTCCCCATTGACTTGCATTGGGGGTCATTCCGGATCCGTCTTGGTGCGGATGCCTGGACCGGAGAGAAAACCGCAGCATGCTGCAGTTTGTTCTCCGGTCTGAAGACGGAACGGAATGCTTTCAGGAGCATTCCGTTGTCTTCAGTTCAGTTTTGTCCCCATTGATAATGAATGGGGACAAAACTGAAGCGTTTTTTTCCGGTATTGAGCCCCTATGACGGAGCTCAATACCGGAATAAAGAAACGCTAGTGTGAAAGTAGCCTTAGAAAACAAGGATACATATTACTATCTGATTTTAACTGACAGAAAAAAATTGATGACAGGTCCTCTTTAAAGAGGACCTATCACTACACTAATGTAAACAACTATAGAAATTACTGCTACTCTACTCAGTTCAGCACATTTTTTCAGAGATAACTTCAGTCCCAGCCATTAATTACTGAAATGCCATGGTCAATTGGTTTGTCAGAGTCACTGACATCTGTGTCAGAGGTTCAAGTCCCCAGAAGGAATTAGTTAAAAATAATTTTAATTAATTTAAAAAAAAATATGAGGAAGTTCTCAAAAATTTGATTCGGCTGCTTTGATTTTTGTAAGTAACGGTGCAATGACAGGGAACAGCGATTGCGCTGCCCCCTGTCATTGAACCCCTCAGATGCTACATTCATGGATGATTGCGGCATCTGAGATCAATATTAAAGCATTTTAGGGGTTTCTCATAAAAAAATAAAAAACTATTTGTACTTTTCTCATCCATTTGAGCATGAAGAGGCTGGCGCAGCCATCTTGCTTGAAGATCTAGCACGGCACATGATGACATCATCACTTCGTCTGGCGTAGTGATGTCATACATTACTCTGCACAAGATTTTGCATGGGATATTCAAGCAAGATGGTCACGGCTCCCTCTTCGAGCTCAAATGGATGAGGTAAGTATGATTTTTATCGTCATTTCTGGGAAAATCGATTCGTACAAGGAAATTCAGCTTTGTTGCAAATCAAAATTTTCCTGAATTTTTCCTTCATTAACTTCGATTCGCTCAACACTAAAAATAATAAATGGTGATGGTAATACATTGGTGATGGAATTGCTAATTTTTTTTACATCCCTATTAAAAAGTTAATAAAAGATACTCATTAATTTATATGTGTCCCAAAATGTTATGATTTACAAAATAAAAAAGTGCCTTTAGAGACATATTTGCAGGACGCTAAAAAAAAGTTATGGCTCTTGGATGAAAAGTGGAAAATGAAAAACTTAAAGGGGTTCTTAAGGGGGTTTTAAAGAAATATTACATTTTAAGGGAAAAGTGTGGCCTAGCCTACATGGCTTCCCAAAAAGCACACCCAATATGCATTTTTTGTGCGAATCAGGTGCGGACACATTAATTTCAGTGGGGTCTGTATGCAGGTTCAAGTAATTCCATGCGTTGTTTGTATGGTTTTCTATGCTTTTTGCCACATGGTACAAACAGTACCTGGGCTGCTTGCTGTTTGGTTAGCACAGGCTTTAGCTATAACTTAAAATGTCAGCATTAAAGTAAGTCAAACATTGGAGAGATGGCAATGTTCTGCTGGGAAACCTTGAGTTCTGGTATTCATGTTACTTTGACACATGCCACCTACCTATGTGGGTTTATAATACAACCTGCTGCAATGCAAAAACTATTCAGGAATTGTCTGAAAAACATGAAAATGAGTTCAAGGTGTTGACTTGGCCTCCAAATTCCTTAGACCACAAACTGATCGAGCATCTGTGAGATGTACTGAAAAAATATGCTTGAACCATGGAGGCCCACCTCACAGTGTACAAGACTTACTAGATCTGCTGCTAACATCTTGGTGCCAGATGCCACAGGATACTTTAAGTCTTGTAAAGTCCATGCCTTGATGGGTCTTGATGAAGAGGTGAGCCTGTATGTTAGGGGTATTAATGTTATGGCTGAGCAGTGTATAACAGCACAGTACATTTAGCAGGATGCTGTACTGTAGTAGACAGGCTACTAGAGTAATTGAATGCATGCATATAATTGAATGCACGCATATAATTTAATATGAAATTCATAAAAAATGAAGAATTATTTTAGTCTTATATTCTAGTAACATTTGAAACATTCTGAAAAGTGCACATGATTTTAATTGACAACAGATTTTTATCATAGTAAAATAAGATCCCCCCCCCCCATCCACAAAACATGGTTAGAACATTTCACATTGTAGACTGGTGTCTGAGAAAACGTACAGTGCGTGAGAAAGGAAGAGATCTTTTTTTTACACAATGTCATATCTAAGGATTATGAGATAATGAACAATAGTTTGAAAGATGACCCAGTATACAGCACAACATGGTTATCATGGGTATTGTACAAAGCGACTAGGGCATAACCTAGAGTTCCTCTGACACAGCAGGAACTGTACAAGTATGATAAACAAGATCTGTCGGAAAGGTTTATTCCAGGAATATTTTTTCAGTTACAGTGCATTCAGAAAGTCTTCTGACCCTTTTACTTTTTCTTGCAGTTTATGTTGTGGTCAAATTAAAAAAAAAAGTTCAAAATTTTCCTTATTTTTCTGCACTCAATACCCCATAATGACAAAGTGAAAACAGAATGTTTGAAATCTTTGCTAATTTATTGGAAAAACTAAAATATTGAATTGACATACAGTAAATATTCAGACTCTAAATTCAGGACTCAGTTGAAGGACCTTTGGAAGTGATTACAGCCTTCAGTCTTCTTGAATGTTCAGTTGGGTTCAAGTCAGGCCTCTGGCTGGACCATTCAAGGACATTCACAGAGTTGTCTCTAAGCAATTACTGTGTTGCATTGGCTATGTGCTTATGGTCATTGTCTTGTTGGAAGTTAAACGTCTGGCCCAGTATGAGGTCTAGAGCACTCTGGATCAGGTTTTCATTAGAAATATCTCTGTACTTTGCTACATTCAGCTGTCCCTCAATGCTGACCAATCTCCTTGTCCCAGACACTGAAAGTATCCTTGTCCCATACACTTGTCCCACACAGTATAATTCTGCCACCACCATACTTTACTGTACAGATGGTATTGGGCAGGTGATGAGCAGTGCCTGGATTCCTCCAAACATGACACTTAGAAACTAAGGTCAAAAAGTTTAATCTTGATTTCATTAGACCAGAGAAGCATGTTTCTTACCGTCTGAGAGTCCATTAGGTGCATTTTTGAAAACTTTCATGTGTCATAAGGCCTAGATTGGTTGAATGTGTCATGGTAAGTGATGGATGACCTTCTAAAAGTTTCTCCCATTTCAACACAGCATCTTTGTAACTCGGCCAGGGTGAATACTAGGTTCTTGATCACCTCTCTTACCAGGCTCTTCTCCCCCCTTTACTAGATTTTGTGGGCCAGCTAGCTCTAGGAAGAGTCCTGGTTGTTCAAAACCACTTCCATTTAAGAATTATGGAAGCCACTGTGCTATTGGGAACTTTCAGTGCAGCAGAAATTGTTTTGTACCGTTCTCCATATTTGTGCCTCAACACAATCAAGTCTCTACAGGCAGTTCTTTTCTTCTCGTGGCTTGGTTTTTGTTCTGATATGCATTGTCAGACCTTATACAGACATTGGGGGGAATTTATCATTAGGAGAATATTTGAAGTCAGTTTTGCTTCAGTCTGTGTTGGAGTACTTTGTGCCACATTTATCAAATGTCAAAGGTTGTTTGATAAATGTGGCTTGTCCTTAAACCTAACACTTCTGTCTAGAGAAGCTACTCCACTTTTCCTACTCCACCCTCCTCCTGGAGTGAGATTGCGACTATTTTGCGGCTTTTTAAAAAAGTCGCAATGATAAATCTGGAGTGAAACTCATCAACATAGCTAACCACACCCACTTTCCCACCCATATTACAAAACTGGAGTGAGTGGTGTACACATGCAAAAAGTCGCAAAATTTTGCGCAAAAAAATCGCAAAAGCCCTATTTTGCGACTTTTTGATGCCAGAATTCTGGAGTGATGGTATGATAAATCATGGCCACTGTGTCCAATCAACTGAATTTACCACTGATTAAACTCTAAGAAATTGGACGCGACTGTGATTTGACTGTGATGTGACTGACTGTCTTCAATAATATCTTCCTCGCTGAAAAGCGGAGCAGAGCTGACGGCATACATTACCTGCCTGGCAGAAGGAGCAGCAAAGGAAAGAGGCAGGTGCAGAACAGGCGAGGACACAGAGCTTGTTCCTTGGCCATGCTATCTAAGTGTGGTGTCACTGGAACCCACTGACTCCTGGCTGTGGGTGTCTGAAGTCAATTGAGATGATGTCGAAGACCGAGTCAACCATTCCAGGACAGCAGGATTGATCGTCAAAACAAAACCGCTGGATGACAGTGGCAGGTCTGGCCTGTTGCTGCGGCTGCTGCTCCCACCCCACTTCTTCTGCTGCTACTTTTGCCAGCTTCAACTTTTGCCCATTCCTTTGGAAGGCCCTATCAACTTGTCTGTAGAGTCTGTAGATATATGTATTGATTATATTGTGTATTTATATTGTGAATATTTTCATGCTAATAGCCCTCTCTGTGTTGTGTGTGGATTTTACTGGGTTGGATATTTTTGTCTAATCATGGATTCAATAAAGGTTGTTTTATAATGAATGTTTGTTTTTTATGAATTGAATACACATTTTTTGTAGGAGTTTATTTTGAATGGAATTGTGTGTATTAATTAGGTTCTGTGTGTAGGTTATTTATTTTTTTATGTTCTTGATATAAGAATATATTGGCGAAAGTCTCATTTTAACATCAGTGTGAGGGTTTAGCCATATATTGTCAATTGCATTACCACCGCAGTGCACCTCTACTAGTGATTGTTTGATTATATACTTCCCCACATCCACACAGTTTGTTACCTTGTGTAGGATGGTTTTGTGGTACATGTGGTCCGCTGCAGGCATCCTCCATTGTATGGATTTTTGCTGGGGATTGCTGTTAGCAACGGACCACATGTGCATGAGTTGCTCCCCCGGTTTGATATGCGTCATTTTCTGAGCAATTTTCTGTCATTTTAGACCACGTTTTTTCTGTAACAGATCTAACACTGCTATCACCATGCTATCTCATGTCCATGCTTGCAACCCACTGGCTCAGACACCCTCACCCCAGATGATGATGAAGCTCAGCTCCCACATGCGATCGGCTACATCATCCACTACTGTCTGCTCATCACTTTTGTCACCTTCACTAGTCTCATGACCGCATCCCTGATCGCTGGCAAAACCTGCTCCCATGCATCTATATTGTCGCTACGCCTACAGGAAGAAGAAGCGGATCTCTCTTGCAAATTTGAGCTGTCCAGTAGCTGCTGACTGTCCTCAATAATATCTTCCTCACTGAAAAGCGGAGCAGAGCTGACGGCATACATTACCTGCCTGGCAGAAGGAGCAGCAAAGAAAAGAGGCAGGTGCAGAACAGGCGAGGTCACAGAGCTTGTTCCTTGGCCATGCTATCTAATTATGGTGTCACTGGAACCCACTGACTCCTAGCTGTGGGTGTCTGAAGTCAATTGAGATGATGTCAAAGACCAAGTCAACCATTCCAGGACAGCGGGATTGATCATCAAAACAAAACCGCTGGATGACAGTGGCAGCTCTGGCCTGTTGCTGCGGCTGCTGCTACCACCCCACTTCTTCTGCTGCTACTTTTGCCAGCTTCAACAACATTTTTGCCACTGCCCATTCCTTTGGAAGGCCCTGTCAACTTGTCTGTTTGACATACTGTATAACACTAACAATGTATAACACTAACACTGTATAACTGTGTAACACTAACTGTATATGTAAAATAACTTTTCCAATAACAGTAGAACAAGACAGGTTATTCACCCCAATTTGAGAATCAAGGCATAATAGAATTTTTTATCTATTAAACAAAATAGACAACCCAATAACAGTAGAAGTAGACAGGTTATTCATCCCAATTTGAGAATCAAGGCCTAATAAAATTCCTTATGTAATAAACAAGGTGGACAGCCCTCTTATAGTAGAACAAGACAGGTTATTCACCCCAATTTGAGAATAAAGGCTTAATATCATTGTTTATCTATAAAACAAGGTGGGCACCCCAATAACAGTAGAACAAGACAGCTTATTCACCTCAATTTGAGAATCAAGGCTTAACAGAATTGTTTAGCTATTAAACAAGGTGGACACCCCAATAACGGTAGAACAAGACAGCTTATTCACCCCAACTTGAGAATCAAGGCATAATAGAATTGCTTATCTACTAAACAAGGTGGACACCCCAATAACATTAGAACTAGACAGCTTATTCTCCCCAATTCAATTCCTTATCTATTAAACAAGGTGGACACCCCAATAACAGTAAAATTAGCAAGTGTATTAACCCAAATTTGAGAATCAAGGCCTAATAGAATTGCTTATCTATTAAACAAGGTGGACACCCCAATAACAGATCTCGCTTTCCCCAGCTTCTTACTTTCACTTTGTGATACGTGTAGCCGCCATTTTAGGAAAAAATTATTAGCTACCACGAAGCGCGAGGAAATTTGGATCTTTTGCAAATTTAATTTTTCCTAAACTTCTTATCGAATTCCACTTTGGATGCTTCGATTTGCTCAACACTAATAAGTACTGTACTAATACCAGTTTTATATAATAATATTGTGCAAGTCATGAACAAACCCAAAAGTCACACTTTAATTTGTTACATTTTCAACACTGAAGATTGCTTAGTAGGCTTAGTATCTACAACTTTAGCCACATTATATAGCCAAAACCACAAAGAAATATTAGAAAACAAATTCAAGAGGCTTTAAAGGAGGATTAAGTGTTGTGCTCTGGTGCATAGATATGTGTTGCAGCAAGCTCTGAAACATTTTCACTCCAGTAATACTTCACAACTTCATTGACAAGCTATTTATGTCACCAGTTCAAAGATCAGATGAAGCACGGATTAATAACTTGTGGGCGTAAAGTCTGTGAACATGGATTTGTCAGCATGTCAGCTCCTAATGTGTCTTATTCAGGTGCACCTGCTGCTGATGAGTATTAATATTATTTACATAGTAGATAAACAGTGTTATTATTAACCTTTTTTGATTCAGCCGATTTAGGAACTGTTTTCGTTTTTTGGCTTTATTATAAACCCCATTTGGATGCAGCCAATTTTTTTTCATTGTCACTTTCTGTGCAACATAACTTTTTAATTTTTCCTATCAACATAGGTATAGGGGCTTGCTGTCCTGCTGGACAAGATGTAACATACAGTAGCAACAAAGTTGTTAAAGGATGTTGGGTATACAGACATGGGCATATTACCAGGCAAGGGAGCCACAGAAACATCAGTGGAGGTGATAGTAGTGTATTTTTATTGTAAAAAGTGTTTTTGTTTCATTTAGGACTGGGGTTTCTTGAGGAAAATTGGCAAAAATTCTGCAAACTTTCCACATCAGAAATTGACATGGTATGGACTTAAGAATCTGCACCACATTTAAGTTTCTGCACAGAAAATGTATGCAGAGTGTGGGAGACATTTGTAAAAATCTCATTCACTTTGTTGGTACTATAATCTGGTGCTGAGTTTTTGTCCACAAATGTGTTGGGGAAATATTCCACAATTTCTTCTCATAAAGAGGTCAGAAGAGAATGTGTCGCCAGATCAGTTATAGAAAATTGAATGTAAGTCATCAAAGTGTTACTCCTGGCTCTATATGCTAGAAATAACAACTGACACTTGATCACCAAAAACTGAATGAAAGGATAATTTTGCAACCACCAAATCAGCAATACTGATGTCAACATGGACCAGAGATGGCAGCACAGCACTAGGTAGTGGCTTAGTGGTTAGCAGTTTTGCCTTGCAGTGCTGAAATCATAGGTCTGAATCTGACCAAGGGCAATATGTCCATGGAGCTTGTGCATTCTCCCTGGGTTTGTGTGGGCTTCCAAAAATCCAAAACCTTCCCAAACCTCCAAAAATAGGCTACTTTGTGAACACCCCTCCCACCTGCAAAAAAATGGGGACGAGTGCGGATGTGACTGATGACAGTTTTTGCACTGTGGATTATGTTGGTGCTATGAATAATAAAATAGATCAGGCTGTTCCTAGTGCAAGAAAGGTATATGTGATTAAAAGTATATAATGAACAGATTATTGCAGTATTCCTAAGCTAAATATTACACTTTGCTGTTATACATCGCTATGGTTAAGGCAGAGTTCATATATTGTTTTAACATTAACATAAAGAGTTCTGTGAAAGAACAGGACATGGCTAATATTCTCCTTTCTCTCAATATTTCCTCTCTTCACATTGTATTTGTACTGTTTTCCTACATGTTGTTGAAGGTGAACTCATAAACCCCATCCAATTACTCATCCAATTTAGCTATAATTTACTGTCACTATTGGAATTACTTGCAATCAATAATAGATATTGTTGAAAATTAATATCCTTTGGTGGAACTATGAAGGACAACGTGTCCCTTCTCAATAGGTTAGGGAGCAAAGTATGACTTGCTAGAAACAGCTGCACTTTACAGTAATCTAGCGTTTAGCATTTATACTGGGTCCCTCGAGATGGAAATTGACAGAACACATTCCCTCAGTGATTTCATTAAAAGTAATACACACATATTTGTTTGCCTCCTTTTAGTATAAAAATTATACCTCTGACTCAACATGTGAAACAGAAGTTTGGAGCAGAAGACAATGTGAACGCTTGAAAGGTCTTGGCAAGGTTTTTCGTATGCTGGTATTCTGATACACAACATTATCCAACAAACCCAGCCAATTATTCAGTATTGTCCAAGAAAGCTTAGTCTAAAATGAAGTGAGGCACAAATTTATTTGTAACTTTTTAAAATATATATATTTCCAAGCCCATGAATAAAACACAAACATCAATGTGTCCAGCAGATAGCGAAACATTTATTTTTCCAGTCTGGAATAAAATTGGTAGGTGAACATGCATAGACGGACACTGTTACTAAAATGCACTTCTGTGTTCCTATACTGAGGCGTACCTAGGGGTTTAGCGCATATGGCTAAACACATCTGAGTACTTCCAACCCAAGTAAGGCACAGAGTGGAATTGGCCTGAGACAGGGCTGAGAACAACACTGAGATACATTCAACATGGCTTTCTAATTAGTTGTAAAGTGGCTGCTTGATTTTGCTAAAAAACATCTGTTTCACTTGCAAAACTCATTAACAATCATATTGTTAGTGACCATGTACTTTTGCACCTGAAACTGCTGTTTTCTGACACATATGAGCAACCAGTCACTGTATAATCAATTAGAAAACTGTGCCAAATGTACCTTTGAGTTGTTCTTTACTATGCCACTGCTGCCTCATGTGGACTCACCATAAGGGTTACTATTATGTGTGGCACATGGAGGTATTAATAAATACCTCCATGATGGAGTTAGTAAATTAATAACTCCACATGCCTAACATTAATAGTAGCCTCCATCAAGTACCTCACATTATAGGGGTTCTCTGGAAAAGATTTAAAATATCCCACAGCAACCTGTCCTAGAATTTGAGCACTGCTGGTTGTCCAATTACAGAGCTTCCTAGAGGGAGAGTGAGGAAGTGGGGCCTCACTGCACACCACACTGCTCTAAAATAGATGGTAATAATGCGATTCTGCCTATGATATAGCATGATGGCTGAGTACCCTGACAGGAAAACTCATCACTATGTAGTGTATGCAAGTGCCCACTCAGATTCTAGGACAGATTGCTGGTGGCCATTTTAAATCACCCATTTAACCTTAATGTGCCATTTTCTTGTACCTCACATTGGGCTAGTTGCTCAATACTGGTTAAAGCATCATATCCAGGCCTTGGGTACCATTTATGGGACTTTGGGCTATGCTGACTAGCAGTGACCGTAACTGTAGGGCAGTGAAGAATTCCCTGAGAGAAAGTCACACAGTAGGAATGTGTAACTGTTGTCCTTCTCTACCACAGTGGTGTGTTCACGATGGAATGCAGTGGAGTGTTGATGATGACATACCTGTGTCTCTGTCCCTTTTCACTTCCCTTCCTTCTCAAGTGAAAGCTCTCATTAGTGCTACTAGCAAACAGAGGCAGAATGGGAACTTTAAAGACGAACTCCCACAAAAATGTATTCTCTGACCTGCTTGAAAGGTACATGTTTCTACCAGTGACTGTATTTGTTATACCTCCCTTATGCTTCTCAGCTGTGTCAAGTGACCAGTAATCAGACTTTCCAAATCACACAGCATCGTATGTGTGGACAGGAAGTCAGTTTCTCTATGTATTCCTATGGGAGCCTCAATGTCAGTCTCATAGGAATGAATAGGGAAGTAACTGATTTCCTGTCCTGTGTCAGTTGGAGATCAGAGAGTTGGTCACATGACAGAGCTGAGGATCAGAAGGGGGGAGATAACTCACAAATACAGTCACTGATGAGACGATTACATTCACTACACGTTACATCATGTACCTTTCTAACAATTAGAAAATAACATTTTTTGTAGGAGTTCTACTTTAAGTGGCCCTAGGAAAAACTTAAGAGTGGCCACCATGTTTTAGGCAGGTCCAAATTCACAGATGGCAGGGCAACCTAGGTAGATGCGGCCAACACTAGTAGGCAGGGTCATCAGTAACCCAATGCAGCACAAAATACCATCCCTAAAGCTACTCTTCTGATGTGGCCTGCACCAAATGCTTTGTTCTGTCCTCCCCACTCTTCTAGTTGTCTGTAATTAAGACATGAAGAAGGGGCTTAGGACTTCTGGTGCATGCCACATGAACAAGCCAGCCCTTTTAGCATGTTGCCTGGATTTCCCCTAGTAAGATGCCCCCCAAGTAGCCAAGGAGAGAAGAAAAATTCTTAAGTTCCGTTCTGTGCCATCTATTGCACTGAAAGCCCCAGGCCTCTTCCAGCCTGTGCTCTGAGACACCTGTGTCTCTATGCCATCTGTACACTGCCTCACATACTGCCTTTTGGTCTATAAGGGTGAATGGCAGAGCAGAGAGCCTTGGGCTGCTGTGTCATGCTGCAGTATTCAATTGTATCACCAGTCTAAGGATGGCGATACAATTGAATTTAGAAGAGCATCTATATCTGCTGGCCAGATACACAAGTACCTGATGCTCCCAGAGTTAATTAATGCAAAGATCATTAGATAATCATGAACTTGGCTCCCTTGGCATCGGCCCACCTGGAAATTTACCTGTGGGGTCAATGACTAGTCCACCCCTGGTAGCAAATAAGGAGCTGCCTCTTTCCTCTGCTGCAGCAGCAGCTCCTAAGGGATGCTTGACTTTGCTCAAACAAACTGCTTGTATTTGTAAGTGTTCTATGGAAAACTGGAATAACATTGATAATAAAAAATGAAGGGTTTGATCAAAATGCATCAATGTGCATTAATTCTTCCTGCCTGAACAGAATTGATGGCAACACATAGACATATTAATAAAATTAAGACAAGTGAGCAGGGTGTAGCCAAGTAGGTGAAGACTAGAGATGAGCGAGCATGCTCGTCCGAGCTTGGTGCTCGTTCGAGCATTAGGGTACTCGTAAGTGCTCGCTGCTTGGACGAGTATCTCGCCATGCTCGAGGAAATGGCAACTTCCGCATCGTGGAAGCCTAAAAACACAGCCAATCACAAGCCAGGAGACTCTGCGTACCACCCAGCATCACGTGGGGCCCTTACATGTCGATAGCAGGGGTTGGCTGGCCTGATCAGGTGACCCTGGAATATACCGTATTTTTCGCTTTATAAGACGCACCTGATGATAAGACGCACCTAGTTTTCAGAGGAGGAAAATGGGGGAAAAATAATTTGAACTAAAAGGTGGGCTTAAACATTTTAATAAAATAACAATAATGAAAATAACATTATGAACCATTATTATGGTAATTACAGTTAAGTAATAGTAACAGTAACAGTAATAGTACACTCTAGTCCTCTGAGAACCCCAAAAACTCCTCGTCACTGTCTGAACTCAAGCTCAGTGGCTCACTAACAGTTGTATCGCTGTCACTTGAGTCTTGATAGAGGGCATCATCCTCAGAACCGTCTAAGGCATTACTAATGCCACACTTTTTGAAGGATTTTATAACAGTTTCCTCCCGTACTGACTGCCATGAAGACTTCACCCACTCGCATACCTGGGTGATAGTGGGCCTTTTCATGCGTCCACTTGGTGTAAGGTCGTGATTCCCGGCAGACATCCACCTATTCCACTCCTCTCTCATAAAAACCTTGAATGGTTTGTTGATGGACACATCCAAAGGCTGTAGCTGGCTGGTAAGCCCTCCAGTATCACTGCTAAGTGGGTGTTCACATCCTTGAACCTCTTTTTTGTGGGTTCACTAATATGTGCCCTAAACTGGTCAAGCACAAGTAGGGCCAATTTCTTCAGAAGCCCTCCAGGGCGTTTGGACCAAACTTTATCGACCCAGACTCTCATCCCATTCTCGTCCATCCACCCTTTGTCATGTACATGGACAATTACGCCTCTCGGAATTGCCTCTTTAGGCATGTTTTTTCTCTTAAATATCAACATTGGTGGCAGTTTGGTCCCATCTGCGCAGCAGGACAACACGACCGTGTAATGGGTTTTTTCATGCCCTGAGGTCTTCACCGTTACGGTCTTTGCACCTCTTAGATTGACGGTCCTGTTCGATGGAACATCGAAGGTTAATGGGACTTCATCCATATTCCCAATCTGGCCTAGTTCATACCCATTTCTCTTTCTTGAGTCCAGCACATATTTGTGAAAAGAGAGAATCTTGGACTCGTACTCTTTTGGCATTTTTTGCGCAATTCTGGTTTTGGTGCGCATAGCAAGGCCACATCTCCTCATGAATCTGTAGCACCATGATGGGGATCCAGTGAAGTCATCATAGCCTTTCTCAGCAGCTAGACGCTTGGCTTCATATATGATCATTTTTGTAGACACTGAGAAGCCGTTGTTCCTGTGACGTGTGATCCACTCTTTAATTTCCACGTCAATCTGAGGCCATTTTGCTGTACGCCCACGAAAAGTGTGCTTGCTTTTCTCTGCTTTCTGTAGCTGATCCTCCTGTTTCCTCCACTCCCGTATCATCTTTTCTGTTGGAGGCGGTCCGAAATGTCTCTCAGCTGCCCTGTTTCCATGCTCTTTGGCATATTTTATCACCTCCAATTTAAAAGGGATCTTATATGAAAGCCTTTTCTGCTTTGACATCTTTCTAAATTTGTCTGCAGCAGGAGACTACAGTACAGTAGCTTTCTATAACAAAATACAGTGATAAAAGAACTGTCAGCATTGTGTCCTTCATAGTCATAGGAACACTATAGCTGAGAATATTAGTGGATGTCACTGTTATGGGGGATCTGTGGATGACACTGTTATGGGGGATCTGTGGATGACACTGTTATGGGGGATCTGTGGATGACACTGTTATGGGGGATCTGTGGATGACACTGTTATGGGGGATCTGTGAATGACACTGTTATGGGGGATCTGTGGATGACACTGTTATGGGGGATCTGTGGATGACACTGTTATGGGGGATCTGTGGATGACACTGTTATGGGGGCACTGTGGAAGTCACTGTTATGGGGGATCTGTGGATGACACTGTTATGGGGATCTGTGGATGACACTGTTATGGGGGATCTGTGGATGACACTGTTATGGGGGATGTGTGGATGACACTGTTATGGGGATGTGTGGATGACACTGTTATGGGGGATGTGTGGATGACACTGTTATGGGGGATGTGTGGATGACACTGTTATGGGGGATCTGTGGATGATACTGTTATGGGGGATCTGTGGATGATACTGTTATGGGGATCTGTGGATGACGCACTGTTATGAGGGAACGGTGGATTATACTTATGTGATTATAACCCCCATCATCCTAAAGAATACACTGATGTACTCTAGGTACTGTACATTATTGTATTCTAAAGGATGAGGGGAGTTCTAGTCAGATTACCGTAAATACCGTATACGGTAAACATGGACTGTTCAGTACAATTGGAATGTGTTTACCGTATATTACCGTAAATATGACTATAACCCCCTCATCCATAGGAATCTACTCATATACTGTAGTACATGGATGGATTCTTATGGATGAGGGAGGTTATAGTCATATTTGATATAAACACTGTCCAGCGATAGTTCTGTAATTGGCATGTGTTTATATCAAATATGACTATAACTCCCTCATCCATAGGAATCTACTCATATACTGCCGTACATGGGTGGATTTCTATGGATGAGGGAGGTTATAGTCATATTTGATATAAACACATGCCAATTACAGAATGATGGTATCCCTGGACAGTGTTTATATTAAATATGACTATAACCCCCCTCATCCATAGGAATCCAACCATGTACTACAGTACATGGGTGGATTGGATACCTATAAATGAGGGGGGTTATAGTCATTTATGGCAGATTTACAGTAATTTTAATACAGTATACCCTGAGCATCACTCACCCAGGCACAGGGTCCACAAAACCGCTGTACACAGCAGGAGCGGAGCTGGTACAGCGGGAGATTGTAGGAGGCTGATTGGTGGAGGTGTGGGCAGCAACAGTGAGCCCACCACCAATCAGCAGGACTAATCAAATGCGGGCTGGCGGCAGAAGAACTTCATTAAAGCCACCAGCCCTCGGTAGCTCAGGAGAGCCTCCAATACGAAAATAAGTGCGGGCTGGCGCAGAACGTTTTACTAGGTATGCGCCCAGCCCGCGGTCTGCAGGAGATGTTTCCTAGGTAAGACTGACATGCGGGCTGGGCAGCACTAAGCAGTGAGTGAAGCTGCCAGGACGCCCGCCCGCTCAACGTTTACCGCCCCTTAAATATGGACGAGCGGGCTGCGGCAGCAGAGCACAGCCGCCAGCCCGCCCGTGGTGCCTGTTAGTTATTTAAGTGCGGGCTGGCGGCTTTACGCACTGCCTACTGCTGCCGCCAGCCCGCAGAACGTTTTACTAGGTATGCGCCCAGCCCGCGGTGCTGCAGAAGATGTTTCCTAGGTAAGGCTGACATGCGGGCTGGGCAGCACTAAGCAGTGAGTGAAGCTGCCTGCCCGCCCGCTCGCTCGCAGAACGTATACTTTCCCTTAAATATGGACGCGCGGGCTGCGGCAGCAGAGCACAGACCGCCAGCCCGCCCGTGGTGCCTGTTAGTTAAGGAAGTGCGGGCTGGAGGCAAAAGCCTTCAGTGAAGCCGCCAGCCCGCGCAACTGTTTAATGGCAGGCTCAAGAGCTGTTAGTAAGAGCTCCTGAGCCACTTAATTAGCTACATTCGTTTTATAAGACGCAGGGACTTTTTCCCTCCACTTTGGAGGGAAAAAAAGTGCGTCTTATAAAACGAAAAATACGGTACTACCGACTGGCCGCGGTGCTCGGCTCAGATGCCGTCTGGATGTCGTTAGGGATAGAGCTGCTGCCTTTCAGGGACAGTGTTAGGGCCTGCATTTAGTTGTCTGTAACAGCCCTTCTAAGGGCTAGAAGATTTTTTTTTGTCACTTGGCTGGCTGGCACTAGTAGTGCAGCTATCGCCATATATAACCCCTTTTTTTTTATGTTATATCTCAGTGATACAAATCCATTGCACACAGCAGTGTGGAACCATTCTGTGTGTCACAGTTCAATACACTCACTATTTTCTGTCCAGGTGACACTTTCTGTATGTCACAGAATACAACCAAGTCATTTGCTGCCTGTCACGTGTATGGCTTCATCCCAAAAATCTCTGTGCGACATTTGTCTGGGTTGCAGTCTAAATAGCTACCGTCAGTAGGGTGTCAGTT
>ONZH01016789.1:0-23884 GCA_900303285.1 Rhinella marina | reverse complement strand
CAGTTTATTCAGAGATAAAGCACTGGAAAAAAACAAACCTGGTTACAACATAAAGGTACATATAAATGTGGCCACAATGTCTGCACCTGCTGCTCAGTGATTCACATATCAAAAGACTTCACTTCTTGTAAAGACAATCAAACATATATGAACAAACAATACATTAATTGTAACACACACGGTGTAGTCTACCTGATTACCTGCAAAACTTACAGACTCCAATATGTAGGGTGTAAAGCCGGCCCTTTAAAAATTAGGATCAGGCGGCATTTGTCAGATGCAATCAGAGAAGATAACAAAAATAAAAACACATTCCGCCATATTTCAGCAGTTTCCCATCATGTCTTACACCAACCTCATATTATGGTACAGGCATTGAAAAGTCTAAAATTTGGTTACCGAAATTTTTCTTTCCTTGAGTCCAAAGGCAGCACAACACAATGGGTTAATGTCTTGCTCCTCCCGTCTAGGACAGAAGAAAATGATTAGTAATTAGATTAATTAACCCCCCTATAAAGGAGTGCTCACCCACTAGGTAGATGTGTTTTTTACCAAGCAATGTCTTTCAGGAGGGATCCTTGTGCGCCTTTGGACTCAAGGAAAGAAAAATTTGGTAAGCAAATTTTAGACTTTTCCTTATCGTACTCAGGCGGCACAACACAATGGGATTGTAAAGCAGTATTAAACAAGGGGGGGTCCAAATTACAGCCTTAATAATCAACTTGTCTGTCAAAGGCTGAATCGCAAAGTACCAATACATCAACTTCTATTGTTTTGTAATGATACATGGAGAGACCATGTAGAGGCTCTTCATATTTGATCAAATGCACTTTTTTTCCCCTCTCTGCCCAAGCGACTAAGTGGGACAGAGTAGAGTGTGTTGTAACTCCACCTGTAACTGGAGTACTTGAAATCTAGAAGCAGTATTCTTAATCCAACAGTGTAGGCTTGCTGACTTTTATACTTCTCTATAAACAGCTGGTGAGCCGACCTTTAGGACCCTGGTTCTCCATGACCAGTAGATGAAGCTTGTCTTGTTCAGCTGATTCAGGATTCTGGAATGATTAATTTCTTAACTTACATTCGTGTCAGATGAGAGCTTTAGGTAGGATATAGGGCATCAACCTTAAGAGAGAGTCTTCTCATGTACTTTCAGATATGGCCCTTGCAAAGCCTGACAATCTTGGCTGATGAATTGCCAACAAAATAACCTTCAAAGATACAAACCATTAGTGGTGCTTCGTAACAGGTTTAACCAGGGTCTTGAAGAACAAACCTGATCCAGGCTGGAATAGGAGGCCTTAACGATTATTTTATAATTGAATAAAGAAAGTTAAAAAAAAAATACATGAATGCTCAAAACGGCATCTATGAAGCAATGGCAGCCGTGAAATGCAACCTAAACTGTGAAAAGAAAAACTTCAGACAGGTCCAGATTCTGCAGTTTTCACCACCACATCAGTCCTGAACCATCAGATTCCATGCTGTGAACTGAGACATCTCTGCTGTGGATGCTGTAGGCCTGCTAGAACGAGAATATCTGGCTGGACTGAATGTTCAATTATTTCCTCTGGCAAATTGTAAGCAGTGAGGGATCATTGCCCTCCAGGCCAGATGAGCACTATGGCTATGGCCAAGACTCTCATCTCATTTTCCTGAGCACTCAGGATAGGAGGGAAATGGAGGAAAATTTGAATGAAAATTCCCCTCTGAACTGTAAGACAGGCCATCTATTCTTTCTGGTGGATCACCTGAATAAGGGAGCAGAAAATTATTTGAGCTTAGTTTTGGAGACTGTCCCATTGCCTCTAAATGGGGTAACCCCTATGCACACAATGTGATAAAGATACAGTCGTTGAGACTTCAGCTGTGACCTACTTACCAGATCCACCTGAAACATTCAGATTCCCTTTATGTGGATGGCTGTCTATGGATAGACATTTCACTGCCTAAGTCATAATTTGACTGCATTGACTGTACCGTGGATCAGAGAGAGTCCTGTGCCAATTGTTGATATAGCACATGTGGAGATATTACCTGTTTGATCCACCACTGACTGATTCTTGAGCCAGCCCTAATGAGAGCTAGATACAGTGCCTTGCGAAAGTATTTGGGCCCCCTGGAACTTTTCAACCTTTTGCCATATTTCAGCTTCAAACAAAAAGATATAACATTTTAAATTTTTGGTGAAGAATCAACAACAAGTGGGTCACAATTTTGAAGTGGAACGAAATTTATTGGATCATTTAAACTTTTTTTGTACTAATAAAACTGAAAAGTGGGGCATGCAAAATTATTTGGCCCTTTTACTTTCAGTTCTGAAAACTCACTCCAGAAGTTTATTGAGGATTTCTGAATGATCCAATGTTGTCCTAAATGACTGATGAAGATAAATAGAATCCACCTGTGTGTAATCAAGTCTCATGAAGACCAAGGAACACACCAGGCAGGTCCGTGATACTGTTGTGGAGACGTTTAAAGCCAGATTTGGATACCAAAAGATTTCCCAAGGAGCACTGTGCAAGCGATCATATTGAAGTGGAAGAAGTATCAGACTACTGCAAATCTACCAAGACCCGGCCGTCCCTCTAAACTTTCATCTCAAACAAGGAGAAGACTGATCAGAGATGTAGCCAAGAGGCCCATGATCACTCTGGATGAACTCCAGAGATCTACAGCTGAGGTGGGAAGTCTGTCCATAGGACAACAATCAGTCGAACACTTCACAAATCTGGCCTTTATGGAAGAGTGGCAAGAAGAAGCCATTTCTCAAAGATATCCATAAAAAGTCTCGTTTACAGTTTGCCACAAGCCACCTGGGAGACGTACCAAACATGTGGAAGAAGGTGCTCTGGTCAGATCAAACCAAAATCGAACTTTTTGGAAACAATGCAAAACGATATGTTTGGCGTAAAAGCAACACAGCTCATCACCCTGAACACACCATCCCCACTGTCAAACATGGGGTGGCAGCATCATGGTTTGGGCCTTCTTTTCATCAGCAGGGACAGGGAAGATTGTTAAAATTGATGGGAAGATGGATGGAGCCAAATTACAGGACCATTCTGGATGAAAACCTGTTGGAGTCTGCAAAAGACCTGAGACTAGGATGGAGATTTATCTTCCAACAAGACAAAACATAAAGCAAAATCTACAATGGAATGGTTCAAAAATAAACGTATCCAAGTCTTAGAATGGCCAAGTCAAAGTCCAGACCTGAATCCAATTGAGAATATGTGGAAAGAGCTGAAAACTGCTGTTCACAAAACGCTCTCCATGCAACCTCAAAGAGCTCGAGCTGTTTTGCAAGGTAGAATGGGCAAGAATTTCAGTCTCTAGATGTGCAAAACTGATAGAGACATACCCCAAGCGACTTGCAGCTGTAATCGCAGCAAAAGGTGGCGCAACAAAGTATTAATGCAAGAGGGCCGAATAATTTTGCACTCCCCACTTTTCAGTTTTATTATTACAAAAAAAGTTTAAATGATGCAATAAATTTCATTCCACTTCACAATTGTGACCCACTTGTTGTTGATTCTTCATCAAAAATTTAAAATGTTATATCTTTTTGTTTGAAGCCTGAAATGTGGCAAAAGGTTGAAAAGTTCCAGGGGGCCGAATACTTTCGCAAGGCACTGTATATTGCTCCCAGGTCTCTGATACTGGATATAGATGCAACTCTTGGAGAGACCACCTCCCCTGAACTCAAAGAATGTGGAAGTGTACTTCCTGACCAGAGTTATTGGAACAGCCAGAAAATCTACTTTGTTCAGAATTCTTCGGACGAAGCCATCAAGACAGGATTTCCCAAGTTTCTGGCTTGATCACCACAAGATGACCCAGACTTTATAACATTGGTTTCTTCCTGAAACAAAGCTGGCTTGCAACGTAGAATAATGCCCAGAGCTTCTATAGAAGAGGTCAGGAAAATATACATTTGTAGACATAGCGGATGCTTGGCCTGATCTGATAGCAATCTTGACTAGCATCAAGAGTGGCGGTTGCACATGAGTAGGGGTGGGGCTTGCACAGAGGATGCTGGGGGAGCCCTATTTAAATATTGCTGTGGGGCCCAGTTATTCCTAGTTACTCCACTGGCACTTGGTGATGGGACCTTAGATCTCACATTCACCTTGATTGCTGGATCCGTTCCTGTGAGAGCTAAAGCAACCAGCTTCTAGAGTCTACCTGGAAGCTAAGGGCTGAGTTAGCGCCACAACCTAGTAAGAACACCAGGCGATGATGATAAACCAAAGGCCAGTGAATTGAAGATGAGAAATTCTGGTGAGTAATGGCCCTGAGAACCTGCGATGGGTTGCCAGTAACGTGCATATAAGTGTATATGAGATCTTGGCATAAAATCATCCTGTTGGTGCATATTGATAACAAAACAGCAATTCACATCATTAATTTCTTCCAAGAAGGTATTTGATTAGACACGTCAGATCTAACCTCCATCTTACCTGTGGCTTTGGCAGAGCATACACTCCTGAAAAGACCCAGAAATTTCCTGGGAAAGAGGTCAAGATTTCCCTGTTAAGTCCTGAGACAACCGCCATATGAGGCTTTGTGAAGGGTTGACTTATTTGCCTTGGGGGGCAATTTTTTAACCTGAGGGAGTAACCTGGGTACAAGATTCTATCCAGGAGTCTGACGTAATCCTTGCACAATTTAAGAAAAGGTTTTGTAAACTTGCTCCCACTGGAGGACTGGAATACTAAATTTGATGTTTCCCTGTTCTGATTCTACTTTCTAGTGCTTAGAGAGCCTGAACTTAGAAATACTCTCAATCCATCCATTCAGAGCCCCTCTTAGGTGATCTTATGGAATGAAATCACAAGAATGAAACTAAACCTAGAGGAGTATAGTGGAAAGGAGACCCCTCTGTAACAAAGATTGATTCTAAATAGAATTAATCTGGTGAGGAACAAATGGCGCTAACAGAATGTCCGTCTGCACAGAGTGTCTATGGGGACCACATGAAGTAGGAGGCACATTCAGGCCCATTCACAAAAAAGTTTTTTTTTTTTCCGACACGTCCCGCAATTTGCAGATCTAATTTATAAATGGGACTGAGAGACACAGACAGCACACATATGCCGCCTCCGCACATCATTCCACGGGAAAAGGGAATTGTTGCACTATTTCTCATATTGCAGGCAAAATTGGGCACTATCATCATAGGGCAGGATGTTCTGAACTGCAACGCAGAATGCACACGGGTACCTCCGTGTTCTACGGATCCGCAACTTGAGGTCCACAAAAATCAGATATGGTTCTGTGAATGGACCCCCAATCTTAGTGACTAAGTGAGACTTATTGAGGAAGCAATCCCTATGTCACTAGGAAACTGAAGCCAAAGATGCTTTGCACTCCACCATAGACAAGGAATTACTATGTTTCAGCAGGACACAATCTTCCGAACTAGAAGTTTCCAGAAAGGGAATAACCGACTGCCAGAAAAAGTCTTCCCAGCCAGATGGGCCCCTGGGGTATTAGCTTAGGGGGGTTATCCCACTGAGCTAAGACTGCCGGATCTGTAACACGGCTGACATGTAGCTCCCACATAATGTACCTGCATGGCTGGGGCACCATTCCTGCCATATATCCCTTTAGTATAGAATCATCAGGAAATATCCTAGAGGTTTTTTTTTTTTTTTTTTGGCTTAGGCTACTTTCACATTAGCGGCAGGCCTGATCCGGCAGGTGAAGGGTGCTGCCGGATCAGGACTGCCGCAGCGACATGTGTGGAGCCGGAACCATGCTCTGGCCACACATGTCACACAGTACATACATACACACACACACACATATAGACAAACAAACACACATACATACTTACATGCTCCCGGCAGGTCTTCGGAGTGCCGGAAGAGCAGGATGGCTCGCACAGGTGACGATTCCCCACAGCGCCCTCTGCTGGGCGCCTGGTGGAATCGTCATCTGTGCGCGCCGACCTGTCCCTACGCCGCTCTGAAGACCTGCGGGGAGCATGTAAGTATGTATGTGTATTTGTATGTCTATATGTGTGTGTATGTTTATGTTTATGTCTATGTCTATGTCTGTATGTGTGTATGTGTAGCCGGATCCGTCATGAACTCCATTGAAAGTCAATGGAGGGCGGATCCGGTTACCATTGTGGTCACACCAGACGGATCCGCCCCCATTGACTTGCATTGGGGGTCATTCCGGATCCGTCTTGGTGCAGATGCCTGGAACTGAGAGCAAACCGCAGCATGCTGCGGTTTGTTCTCCGGTCTGAAGACGGAACGGAATGCTTTCAGGAGCATTCCGTTGTCTTCAGTTCAGTTTTGTCCCCATTGACAATGAATGGGGACAAAACTGAAGCGTTTTATTCCGGTATTGAGCCCCTATGACGAAACTCAATACCGGAATTTTAAAACGCTAGTGTGAAAGTAGCCTTATGTCCTCTAGGTGCAAACATCTCAAGGTGAGCTAGCACAGATTTAAATAATGAAGCATAATGAATGTGCGCCATAATGAAACAAAGATCCTCAGAATCCTCCTGGTCACAGAGACAGTCACATCCAGATGAGAAAAGGTGAAATGAGTTGTAGATAAGCAAGGACTTATAGATATACCGTATGAGCAGAAAGCATCTGAGTGAAAGCTTCTGACCGCTGAGAAGTAAACCATTTCACAACCTCTGCACCATGTCTGCACTGGAGACCTTCAGGTGGGAGGCAGTAGTGCAGACATTTCCAGCATTGTCCACAGTTGGCATTGTCCACAGTTGGCATTGTCCACAGTTGGTGCATATACTAACATTAGATTTATGGGATTGTTCTGTAATTGTAACATATATATTTCGCTCACACATACATACAAGCTCCGCTCCAGGACACAGGATCCTTAAAGCTGCTGAGATTCCGCTGCTGCAGTAAGAACTCACATTGTGCAGAGTCACAGATGTAGCAGAGCTAAAAATGACACTGATAACACATGGCACAGAGTTCTCATAATATTGAGAGAGTTAGTTAACCCCTTGTGCCATATACTAAACATGTTACCCATCAGGTTTAGCTTAGCTGCTCCTGTATATGACTACTCCAAAATGGCTCCTGAGATGGAGACACTGCTGCAGCCTGAAGGTAGTAACAGCGCTTGTAATGGACGAACCAACACTTCTCACAGGGACACACCCTGAATATACATAAACAGTTTGCAGGGACCACTGCTGCATGAGAAACTCACCAGGACACTCCAGGTTAAATCTCAGCTCAGTCATCCCATGGAACAGCCGATGGGGAAAATAAACTCTGAAAACCACTTTCAGATCAGTCATGAATGCAGTTAATTTCTGGAGCTCACCTCCATCTATATCTCCTGCATATAAGCTGGACAGTACTTCCAGATCAGTCATGTCATGCAGTTAATTTCTGGAGCACACCTCCATCTCTATAACCTGCATATAATTCTGGATACTCTTCCAGCACTTAATATGATACTCTGGAGATCACTTCCAGTTATATAATATCAGGCTTAACAAACATACTGGCCTTCGCAGCAGCAGCAGCAGCCTCTGTATGTGTGAGCTTCATTGTCCTAGACAGAAGAAAAAAACACATCTACCTAGTGTGTGTGCACTCCTTTATATGGGGGTTAATTAGTCTAATTACTCATCATTTTCTTCTGTCCTAGACGGGAGGAGCAAGACATTAATCCATTGTGTTGTGCTGCATGAAGGATGATAAGGAAAGTAAGATTATCTGAGAGGGGCGGAGATCTACAGAGGAGACTTTTTAATCGTGAGGCTTTTTGGATGTTCAAGCTAAAATCATGTATCCCCCATGGATTAAACAGAAAACAGGATTTAATTTTACATTATTGAATAATTCCAGTTTGGAGATTGTCATGTATATTGCTGTGACGGTGTACAATAATTTTAAATTTTATGTATATTTGTGTTGTGTTCATTTTTGTAATGTTGCTTTACGGTCCTGTTCACACACAGTCTGACTTCCTATGGTGGTTAAAGGGAACCTGTCATCAACTTTATGCTGACCATACTGAGGGCAGTATAAAGTAGTGACATAAATGCTGATTTCAGCGGTGTGTCACTCATGAGCTAAAAGTAAGTGGTTGCTGAGAACCAGCATAATAATCATTGCAGCCCAGGTCTTGAAAAGAGTCAAATCTACCTGAGAAGAGTCATGGTTATTCCTAATCTCCTGCTCTCCCACCTATCTGCTGATGATTGGAAGTTGTCTCCTACAGAGAAAGGGAGAAAAGTAAGTAGAGGCCTGTCAGTGATCAGCAGGAGGGCAGGGAGAGCAGGAATTCATGAATAACCATGACTCTTCTCATGAAGATTTGACTCTGTTCCAAGCCTAGTCTGCAATGATTCTGATGTTGGTTCTCGGCTACCACTTACTTTTAGCTTATAAATGACAGACCGCTGAAATCAACTCACCTGTCTCTACTTTATTCTGCCGTTAGTATGGGTAGCATAAAGGTGATGACAGGTTCCCTTTAAGCAGTTAATTTGAGATTGGTTTGTATTGTCTAATTCTAAACACACCTACTGGGTGTGTCCTCTCCTACCTTTTCCACTATATAGCCTGACTGATGTAATCATTCAGTGACTCTATGACTAATGGGGTTAAAAAGATGCACCCGAAAACGCGACAACGTGATGTAAGGCCTGGTTTGTACCCACCATTTTGTAACTGCTTTTTAATGGAGAAGAAATAAACTAAGTGGATTTTACCAACACTGGTGGCTGGAGATCGTTTATACTTGAAGCTTTGCAAATAGTCTTGATTAAAAACGATGCTGCCATTTTGTGTCTACAGCTCCTATGCAGACCTATCTGTTTCTATGGCAACAAACACAAAAAACAAACCCTGTGTAGTATGATCCTGCAGCCGTGCTCCCTTCCATCTGTCCTCTTCATTTTTCTCATATACATTTGCTAGACTGGCAAGAAATAGTGGGCATGTGAAAGGAGGTTAATGGTAAGATCAGACTACAAAGGTTTGTAGTCTGTTACCATGGAAACACAACTATTATAACAAGGTTCCTAAAGACACAGTATAGTAAGCTTTATTGTGGTCTATTATTGTGGTCCTTAAAAGGTTTTTGTGGGAGCAGTAGATTGATGACCTATCATTAAGATAGACAAACCAAATCTGACTGGAGATGTCTGAATCTCAGCATCCTCTGCTGAGCCTGTAGCTTCTTTCTCGTTTACATTGGTTTGTCTACCTACACAGCAGTGTAGGGTATTGCAGGTTCGTAGAGGCGGATGAGACAAAGCTGCTATATCCTGCACTGCTGCTACTCACCATTCTAGGAGTCTGTTAGGAGTACACTGATAATGTCTGGCAATGTTATGGGGGTACAGATTCTGGCTGGCAGTGTTACAATGGAACTGAACGTAGCAGATGTGCATACCTGTTTATGCATGTGTGTAAACACAGTCAGTGAAACACCCCACTGACAAATTTATGCATACTTTCCTAGTAGGATAATGACTGTTGGTTAAAAATCAAACTTTTTTCATATCCTATCATATGTCTTTCATGGATAACCATACTATGTCAATTTACAATAGAAATAAGAAGAAAAAAAAAGAACATAAAAAGAACATATCTTTCATGTGTACTTAAAGGAGTCTTACAGATTCATGGAATTAATGACCTACCCTCTGGATAGGTCATCAGTACCAGGTCAGTGAGGATCTGACTCTTAGCACCTCACCAATCAGCTGTTTGAAGGGGCCATGGAGTCCATGCGAGCGCTGCATTCTCTTCATTGTTTACCTACATGCCGTTTACATTGTAATGGTGATAAATTGTAATTACAGCCTCCTCACTTGAATAGAACTAACAGCCGTAATTACACTGCACCACAGCTACCATGACGGCCTGCAGGTAAACATTCAAGAGAACACAGCGCTTGCACAACTGCCATGGCCCCTTCAAACTACTGATTGGTAAGGTGCTGAGAGTCAGACTTCCAATGCTTTTTTATTGATGAATACTCTTTAACGCAAAGTTACATATATAGTATCAGTATAGGTGGTGGAGATCTTGGATGTCTAAGTTGAACAAAACAAAATCACATTGTGCATGAAAAAAAGAAAACAATAAAAACTAGACAATACTCTGCATTTCAGTTTATGTGAAGAAATAAATCTCAGTATCATTTCCTAAACCCCACAGTGTAATATAATTTTAGCTGTAATATGATCAGACCTATCTAAAATTCCTCTTAGCACCAGTTAGTATGGAAATGTCCACATGATACTTACCCCCCTCAGTGAGAAACTGCATTACTATAGGAAAAATGATCCTAGAACCAAATATTAGAAATCACTTTAGCTATGATTGACTAACCAGGGTGACTTTGCGGCTCACTCTTCCGACAGTCCCTAGCAGCTCCTTGACAGGCAGAATTGTTTTCACATATACATTACAATTCTGCTGAGAATGTTCCAAACCATCATACTAAAACTCAGAATGGGACTTGGCATGAAGAGCACTGAAATTGGAGCGAATAATGTTCTCTATGATGTGCTCCAGGTCCTAAATGCTTAATTCTGGCTAACTAAATGTATTGTTCTAGGTATGATAAACAACTTACTGTCCAAGAAGCAAAACCTTGTATAATGCCAAGCTCAAGAAATGCATAAAACGTAGTACAATGCTGCCAGGGCCAAAAGAGATGCTTTGTGGTCTTTTACAGCAGACTGCTTTACTGCTATGGTAAAAACATTGGGGGACATTTATTATCAATTATACCCAGTTTTTGGTTTAATGTTGCAGATTTTGTCGCAATGGTTTTTTGCTGCAAAATCTGCAACCTTTTGCCGCTCACACCACTTTTCCGAGTGTTGAGAAAAGGGGGCGTGGAGTGGGTGAGAAGAGGATGGGCCGACACACCTGTCTCATTCATTATTTTCCACTACAGTTTTTGGTGTGGAAAATTACTTAAATCTCCACCAGCAAGGGAGCTAGCATAGATTGTAGTAAGTTGCATGGCCTGCTGGAGTAAGCACCAAAGTTATCTAGAGGCCTGTACCTTAACTTAGGCACATACACCAGCAGTGCAGAGGGATTAAGACCGGCGTCTAAATCACCGGTCTTAATAAATGTGCCCTATTGTACATAGAGGTGAGCAAAGTGATTCTAAACTAATTGAATTTGTCTTGAATTTCCAAAAAATTGAATTACAGCCAAATCCTAACCTTTTGTGATTCGATTTAGATGATTCTCTCAAAATTGTAACCACCATTTTACAGGTCCCAAGACAGAGAAGAAGGCATCTTCTACCAATACGAAATAATATGTGGCCATGTTTTAATTTAAAAATAAAATCCCCTTCCCTCAGTATTTTGTGGTCAGGGGCAGGGAAGCACATAGCCTTTATGCTGCCTGAGGCAAAAATTGAAACAACACTCCCTCATGCCAAATTCTTGACCTAACCCCTTCCCTCCAGCCAGAGGTGTAACTTGACCAGCATGCACTTTCTATAATACCGGTGTCTTCTTATGTGGCACAAGGGTCTTTGGGCCCCCTCAGGCTCCTGGACCCAGTAGCAGCTACTACCTCATTACTCAAGACTAATGCTGTCTAGCCATGAAAAATCTTGAAAGGAGTTGGATACAGTCCTAGGAGACCCCAGAGTGTCATACACAACTTTTCAGGGCAATCTGAGCACTTTTGATTCAGGCCTAATTTATTTGTACGAAATCCAATCTGCCTATTGATTCATTAGAATCAGATCTGTAAAATGAAAGTCAAGAAGGTCGCTCATTTCTAATTGATAGTCAAATTCTTCCACTTAACTTCATATGCTTTAGTTTTCATGATCTTCATATAAAATTGAGCTGGTTATACAGGGCTAATGTGCTAAGGTTTCTATGATTTACAATTTTATGATGAGCTTTATGCAAAAAAAAAAAATTCTTTTGTCGGATGAAAATAATACAGCGGCCCCTCTTCTGCCCAGTAATGGCACCTTTAGCCTGCAATAGTTTTTTATGATCCAGTAGTTGTTTATGAAGCAGAATTAATAGCAGCTGTTCTATCAGCAACTATCTTTTATGGAATTCATTAGTGAGATGGTAACACGATGCTGTGGTCTATACAGCTTATTGAAGTGCTTGTTTGTTTGCGTGCAGGGAATGGCCAGCACCAGGGGGTGAGAAAGCTGTTGCCTTCTAGACTGCTTGTTTTCACAGAGAATTGGAATGCATATGTGTTATGTAGCATAACGACATGCACAACTTATATATATATATATATATTGTCCTGAAATCTCTGGTGTTGATTACAGTCAGATGATTGCAAGATCTATGCTGTCTTCCGGATGACACATGCTTCTACTTTTTAAAAAGCCTAGTAAAAATTCAAAGTGAATAATAGTTCATCCAGAAGGTTAAATAACTGGTATAAAGTGTTATACCACAGACCCATATGGCCTATGCGCAGAATATGTAGGTTTAGAACCAGGGTTCCCACAGCAAGAATCCTTGGCTGGTTCTGCAACTCCTATAGAAGTGAATGGAGAAAGCCAGGCAAGTAAGTGATTCCCTCTCTGTTTATTCTCCTCCTGCATGCAGCAGCCTTCTCATCAGGTGAGATGGGTGTCGAGGAACACCAATTCTCAACATAGGTGCAGGTCCCAGAGGTGCCACCTGCATCTGTCAGACATTTATGGCATATCCTGTACTATAAAATTAGTCAAACTCAGTGTGTGTTCATTGCCCACTTAGAATTATAGAAATATTGTCATCAGTTACTTCAAATAAGCATCTCGCTTGCTTTTTAAGGTTAGTGCTGGTGTAAAAGGGATGTCATGGCCCATCACAAAAGATAGGCATCAACTAGATTGATCAGTTTGTACAGAAGGTGCAAATCATTGGCTCTTTTCCTATAAACATGACCCATCTTTTCAGACAAATATAATGTGAGTGACATGCAATTTTTGTTTCTTTTCCAGAAAGATGATCCTGATGATTGTCCTATTGAGCTAAGCAAAGTCCAGAGCGTTAAAGCTGTAGCTAAGAAACGCCGGGATCGGAGCCTTCCTCGTGCTTTTGAGATTTTCACTGACAACAAAACCTATGTCTTCAAGGCTAAAGACGAGAAGAATGCTGAAGAGTGGCTGCAATGCATCAATGTAGCTGTTGCACAAGCAAAGGAGCGAGAGAGTAGAGAAGCTACCACTTACTTGTAATTTTATACTCAGTAAGGGAACAAGTGGTCCATGTCATGACCAAAATCTAGCAATGTATTGTAACAGATTTATGTGATTATGTTATAAGCTACCGATAACGTCACATTGTTGGATTATATGATGTGAGTCATTTCTGCACTCTGTAGTATCTGTATCTGTAGTTCTGTAGTATCAATTATCAACCTAACTTGTCTCACTAACTGGTGTACTTACTGTAACATGACTTATCTAACTAATGGTGATCAGCTTTAATAGATGGCTTTGGGTTCTACAACAATCTTTAAGAAATACAGTAAGGAGTTTCCTACTAATATATTCTCCACTGGGCATTGGTGCCACAACTGTGAACTTTGTTGCAGTTAACCCAAAGATTGGGCAGGGACAGGGAATGTGCCCAGTGCAGTTTTGAAAAATATCATATGGGAAAATTCTGCTCCTTTCCTGCCTGCAAATGACCTCTCTTCCAAATAGAAAAAAGAAGGTTGTGGCTCTAATTCCACCTGATTGAAGGCAGCTATGCTATGCTATTTGCTATAGGTTCAAACTTTTAAACAGGCCCTGAAACAAAACTTAACGTGTAACTGCCATTCTATTTTTATTTTTGTAATATGTGGGGCAGTGATACTGACCATTTTTGTAATATACTTTAATTACTGAAATCATACATTTCTATTAAAAATAGCTCTAAAGTGGCCCATTTTGAGCCCCTGTCTTCGGTTTACATAACACAGTCAGTGGTTAGCAAGTCTCCACTGTTACAGTATGTAAACAGAAGACAGGGCAGCATTGCTAAGGCTCAAAATGGGCCACTTTAGAGCTATTTTTATAATAGAAATGTATGATTTCAGTAATTAAAGTATATTACAAAAATGGTCAGCTGCCCCATACAGTTAAAAAAATATAAACAGAATGGCAGTTACACTTTAAAGGGGTTGTCACCCCAAACTATTGTACACTTTTCAAACCAGCACCTGGATCTAAATAATAATCTTTTGTAATTGCATGTAATTAAAAATCTATGGGTGGTCCTTAAACCTTGCACTTCTGTCTAGAAAAGCTACTCCATTTTTCCTACTCCACCATCCTCCTGGAGTGAGATTGTAAGGACATGTCTGTTTGTGTGCACAATATCCTTTCATCACCCTGCTATTCATAAATACAGATGAGCGAATTATTCAAAAATTCGATTCGGCTGCTTAACCGAATTTTACAAAAAAAATTTGATTTGTGACTAATTACTTTGTCACGCAGTGCATTTATTTGTAAGTAGTGGGTGCAATATCATTGTACCTCTCAGATGCTGTGTTCATACATGATTGCGGCATCTGATATAACTAACAGAGTGTAAAATTGGCCGCCGCCATCTTGCTTGGAGATCTGTAGCTAAATCTTGCATGGCCCATGATGACGTCATCACATTGGCCAGTGTGGTGACGTCATATGCTACCGCACATGGGAGATCTTCAAGCAAGATGGCGGCTGGCCCCTCGCGAGCAAATGGATCAGATAAGTATGATTTTTTTTCTTGTTTTTTACACTATTTCAGGTTATATTCAATCCGCTATCACGAAGCATGAGGTAATTCGGCGAATCAAATTTATCCTGAAATTTGGGATCAAGGTGGACTTCGATTCGCTCAACACTATTTGTAAACTTAAAGCAGCACTCCATAACTATTACAATAGCAGACTAAGCTGGAGCTCTTCTTTCTACTGCCTTCTTAGATACTAAACAGTGCCGAAAGAGTTGACATGTAGAATGAAGGTTTGAGTCAAGTTCACGTCCTAGGAGGTCCTTATTAGGTGAAGTTAATGCTTGATACTAACTTGATTCTAGGGGGGATCTAAAAGATGTGCTAAATGTATGTGGGGATAGGTTTGATTAAATATTTATTTAGACAATACTAAATATTTTAAAGTTGTATTTTTTATATTTCTTTATTATATATCAAAAGTATTTTCCTACATGAACCCCCACGCAAAATATAAAACCAGCAGTGAACATGTTATATTCCATAAGGAGCACCTTTCTGATTCTCTTCATATGGTCATTCCAGCTCCTAGAGCAGAACATTTTTTTGCTTGACCTAACCAAATGCATGTGATAAAAGTATCAAATCTACCATTCCAATGTAAAAGTTGCATACCAACTATAATAAAATACAGGAAAGCTTCATTATATAAAGCAGCATTATGCAGACAATTCCTTTCAGAGATGGATATGTTTAGATTAAATATTTTACTGAGCTATACATGAATAAACAGTGTAGGAATACATTCATATAGATACAGTGTTAGAAGTCATTAGATATATAACATAACAAAATTAAAACAAATGTATATATTGTAAAGTATAAAACAACATTATGTAGATGTATCTTCTGGATGGTTTTTCTTCTATTTCTATAATTTTATTTATATAGAGATAAGCGAAATTTTCAAAAATTTGATTTGGATGCTTCGCCAAATTTTTTCAAGAAAGTCGCTTAATTCCAAATTAATTGTCGCAAAGTACATTAAATCAGCTATATCCGACCCTGCAGGGAGAGTATATCTTGGTGTACATCACTATGTATTGGAGAAACATGTTTTGCTACTTTCTAGTAGCAAAACAGTTACTGTGCATCAATATAATAGGCAGGTCTCATACAGTATATGGACGTGCACATCGTTGTGCAGGCCACTAACAGTCCTGGCTAAACCAAAACAAAAACACGACCACTGGATGACAGTGGCAGCTCTGGCCTGTTGCTGCTGCTACCACCACCCCTTCTTCTGCTGCTGATACTTCTGCCAGATCCAGCAACATTTCTGGAGCTGCCCATTCCTTTGGAGGCAACTGTCTGTTGGACATACTGTATGGTAACAGTAACCATATATATAAAATAAGTTATTCAATGTCAGTGTAGACACTCCAATAACAGTGGAATTAGACAGGCTATTCACCCCACTTTGAGAATTAAGGCCTAATAGAGTTTTTTATCTATTAAACAAGGAGGACACTGTTCAGTTAGATAGCTCTGTGCCCTACACAGGGATTGATGCAAACTGCACTGTCTTCTATGGATCCCTTCAGATTCAGATTACAGTCCCTGCACTGTCCCTGCAGTCTCCATATGCACTCCCTACAATCTCTCTACACTGTCCCTGCACTGTCCCTATCCAGTATTTCACAATTAAAAGCTTTTAGAAAAACTGTACCTAGTGTTTGTCACGTCTCTCCCTATGCGCAACTCACAGTGAAATGGTGGAAACTGCATGGGATGAGGCTTTTAAATGGCTGTGACATAACAGAGGCTGGCTAGCTGCTGATTGGCTGTCTGCATGGCTTTATGGGAGATCTTATGTTCCCAGGCTTCTTACTTTTACTTTGTAACACATGTAGCCACCATTTTAGGAAAAAAACTGATTTGTTACCACAAAGTGTGAGGAAATTCAGATTTGTAGAGAATTGAATTTTTCCTAAACCTCGGATCGAAATCCCCTTCGGATGCTTTGATTCGCTGCAACTCTAGTTATAGACTTTCAAGTTCTCTACAACCAGTGGCATTTAAGGTCCCTAAATGCCTTTTTTTCACAAATTAACCCAAAGCCCAATGGCCCTAAGTTACTTACTTACCTCAGGCACGTTTTAACTTCTGAGATAAGCCAAAAATTAATCAGCAGGAGTAGATTTGCAGCATAAATTCCCATAATTTCCCAATAGTTTAGTTAATAGTATGGCTTAAAATATATCTCCTTTGAGATTACACCCATTTGTCACTTCAAATGTGATGAGTGAGGAAAAAAGTAACAAATTTTACAGAAATGAGTCATACATCATAGTGCACCTTACTTGTGCATGTTACGCCAAATACTGGATTAAATTCTTTAAAAGGGTTGTGCAGTACCACGATATTGATGGCCTATCCACAGGACAGGTTATCAGTATTAGATTAGCAGGGTTCCGACTCCCAGCATGTGTGAGCACTGCTTTCTCTTTAAAATTACCTGCGCATCATCTCCTTTGTAGAGCTGACGCAATGTAATTATTATTGCTGGTCCCATTCAAGTGACGGTAGCCTCCAGAGGATAGGTCATCACCAATATTGTAGCACTGCTCAATCCCTTTAATAAATTTGGGACAATATATTTTTTTTTTCTTTCAAGGATTCCGTTTATCAAGTAAACATCACGGAGACCAGAAAGTCTGTGTAAAGTTTTTCCATGTGGTGCTCTGATCCTTTATAATGTTACAGGGTTCTGCTGAGTGTTTAAGCATTTCCTTGCACACTAGGGGGCAGATAACACGATGCAACATAGAGTAGAAATGAAATAGAATTTTTTTTAATAAAACACTACAATAACGTTCTTGGAAAGATTTTGATAACAAGTGTCTTTCTCTTGTAGTGAAATGTTTTATTATGTTCTCATAGCAGCACTGAATTGGAGAATTATAAAGAATTTTCAATTTTTTTTAAAGCCACTCTTCTCTAACTTTATTTGATTTTCAGAACAGTAATATTTCATATTCTCTGACTCGTTCAAATTTGATTTTTTTTATTTTATGACACTTTGTTCTATTTTACTATGTGTTGTTTATGAATTACAGTGTGCCAGACTTAGAAGCCTAAGATGTGTTTTGGTCGATTTTTATTAGATCCATGGGCAGCATAAGACTTCAGAATGAGAAACATAACTATTTTCTGGAATTTATAAAAATGCCTCCAACTTTGGATTAGAGGATTTCTTGAGCTTTCTGAACTGTTCATCTAATGATATAAGTATATGAGAACCTTCAAATTCTTAGGTAATAGTAGTAAAGTATTGTCTGACAGATCGGCATATGTATTTCAAGTACTAGCAACTGCTATCTCAGCAGCCCATATGCTTGACAGTGAGTTTATCCAGGATTAATAATAACCAAAAACAATATTTGGTTTCATCCTTTATTTTCTATGTGAACCCATAACAAACACAGCTCCAGATCCCGAATCTGAAACTATGTCTGTTGGTCTTTTGGTGTCACTGCAGTAAGGTTCCAAATTACCAGGTGCAGGTCAGGTCACAGGCTGTCAAGCTGCAGAAATCCTGAGCGTAAGACAGAAGAGATCTCAGTGAGCACTATGCAGTGAATGAAAGCAGTAGCAATGCTGCTGCCTCTACTAGACCTGGTGAACACCTTCTACTGGACCCAGATCCAGTAGAACATTACCAGCTCTGCCAGTGGTAATGTCATGACAGGGAGTTGCCATCACCTGTAGCTGTGGCCATTATGGATGCTCCAGTCACAGTGAAAAACATTAAAATAAAAAACATTATACATATGAATGTGTATATACATATATTTATACATACACATAAGTTAAAAAAGTAATAAAATGAATACAAATGGTTACGTCAATATACAGTCATGGCCAAAAGTTTTGAGAATGACACAAATATTATATTTTCACATGATCTGCTGCCCTCTGGTTTTTATGTGTGTTTGTCAGATGTTTTTATCACATACAGAAATATAATTGCAATCATATTATGAGTAACAAAAGCTTATATTGACAGTTAGAATGAGTTAATGCAGCAAGTCAATATTTGCAGTGTTGACCCTTCTTCTTCAGGACCTCTGCAATTCTCCCTGGCATGCTCTCAATCAACTTCTGGACCAAATCCTGACTGATAGCAGTCCATTCTTGCACAATCAATGCTTGCATTTTGTCAGAATTTGTAGGTTTTTGTTTGTCCACCCGTCTCTTGATGATTGACCACAAGTTCTCAATGGGATTAAGATCTGGGGAGTTTCCAGGCCATGGACCCAAAATCTCTATGTTTTGTTCCCTGAGCCATTTAGTTATCACCTTTGCTTTATGGCAAGGTGCTCCATCATGCTGGAAAAGGCATTGTTGATCGCCAAACTGCTCTTGGACGGTTGGGAGAAGTTGCTCTCGGAGGACATTCTGGTACCATTCTTTATTCATGGCTGTGTTTTTAGGCAAGACTGTGAGAGAGCCGATTCCCTTGGCTGAGAAGCAACCCCACACATGAATGGTTTCAGGATGCTTTACAGTTGGCATGAGACAAGACTGGTGGTAGCGCTCACCTCGTCTTCTCCGAATAAGCTGTTTTCCAGATGTCCCAAACAATCGAAAAGGGGATTCATCAGAGAAAATGACTTTACCCCAGTCCTCAGCAGTCCACTCCCTGTACCTTTTGCAGAATATCATTCTGCCCCTGATGTTTTTTCTGGAGAGAAGTGGCTTCTTTGCTGCCCTCCTTGAGAACAGGCCTTGCTCCAAGAGTTTCCTCCTCACAGTGCGTGCAGATGCACTCACACCTGCCTGCTGCCATTCCTGAGCAAGCTCTGCACTGCTGGTAGCCCGATCCCGCAGCTGAAACACTTTTAAGAGACGGTCCTGGCGCTTGCTGGTCTTTCTTGGGCGCCCTGGAGCCTTTTTGCCAACAATGGAACCTCTCTCCTTGAAGTTCTTGATGATGCGATAGATTGTTGACTGAGGTGCAATCTTTCAAGCTGCGATACTCTTCCCTGTTAGGCCATTTTTGTGCAGTGCAATGATGACTGCACGTGTTTCTTTAGAGATAACCATGGTTAACAGAAGAGAAACAATGATGCCAAGCACCAGCCTCCTTTTAAAGTGTCCAGTGGTGTCATTCTTACTTAATCATGACAGATTGATCTCCAGCCCTGTCCTCATCAACACCCACACCTGTGTTAATGGAGCAATCACTGAAACGATGTTAGCTGGTCCTTTTAAGGCAGGGCTGCAATGATGTTGAAATGTGTTTTGGGGGATAAAGTTAATTTTCTAGGCAAATATTGACTTTGCAAGTAATTGCTGTTAAGCTGATCACTCTTTATAACATTCTGGAGTATATGCAAATTGCCATTATAAAAACTGAAGCAGTAGACTTTGTAAAAATTAATATTTGTATCATTCTCAAAACTTTTGGCCATGACTGTATGTGTAAAGTTAGACTGGGCATACAGATGAAAGGTCTATCGGCCAAATGTTCAGTTGGCCTACAGCTATCTATCATGATCCCCCAATTACACTTGAATCGGAGCTGAACTGCAGTAGACTGGACCACTACACAATGTAAGGAGCATTCTGCTTCTGGCTCCATCCACTGTTTATTTTTCAGTGGCTGCCGAAAACATCTGTTCAATGGGCATGCCAGGTTTCAGACCCACACTGATCTGATAATGGTGAGCTATCCAGTGGAGAGGTTATCAGCAGTGTCTTACTGGGATGCCTAGTGCCCACCAGTAAAATTCATTCTGGGGGCCCACTGGGCTTACACAGAGGCAGACAGCAGCAAGACGCTACAAGATGATTATTAGGGTCTCTAAAACAATTTCAAAAAGTGGGTCCCAGGGAAGAGAGGATACTGGCTGGCCTGCCTCTATTCCTGGATAGTCTACAGAGTTTTTTTTTATATTGATATAGGTTATTTGAGATTCTGTGCTGGTGGACTGGGGGCCCACCTTTTTCAGGGGCCCTTCGGGGTTCCCCTGTTCCCCTGTGGGGCAGTCCGAGCTTGGTTATCAGTATCAAAAAGCAGGAAGGTCCCTTTAGGTTCAAACCCTGGTCATTAAGGGGTTATTTAGGAAAGTAAAAACAATCTATACAATCAAGCAGACAAGATGGCATTTGCTATTGTACAGTAGTAGTAGTATATTAGCCAATGAACACTATTTGTTATGTTCTGCAGAAGTTTATACAGTAGGTTTACTATGGGAAATATCCCATGCATGGCATCCATCCATTTATCTAAATAAGAGTTTGTTGAAAGGAAGTGTTCATTGTGACTAGACTCTATACTCAAGCAAAGCTTTCCTTCAGCAACCACTTATTAAATTGAATCAGCAGGGGTGTAGAGGTAGTAGTCGCTACCAGGCCCAGGAGCCTGAGGGGGCCCAATGACCCTTGTGCCACATAAAGAAAGTGCATACTGGTCAAGTTACACCTCTGGCTGGAGGGAAGGAGTTTGGTTAAGAGTTTGGCATGGGAGGGGTGCCATTTCAATTTTAGCCTCAGGCAACACAAAGGCAATGTGCTTCCCTGACCCTGGCCACAAAACACTGTGAGAAGGGGGGCCCAAGCTGAACTATTGCACCAAGGCCCATGATCCTTTAGCTATGCCCCTGGAATCAGACGGATTGAAGCAGAGAGTTCAGTAGATACTGTTCAGAAAAAATGTGGGATCTTAGTATTATGCAGTATTACACTTGTGGGCCATATGGCTGTGATCATGATGATTTGTATTATTTTGCCATTAAAGGTATGGGTATGGACACCAACTATGGTTGGTGTTATCTTGATACAATGGCTAGGACCACTTTAGCTGGTATGTTGTCGCCACTGGCTGGTATTATGTAGATGTTATGTTCAAATTACTGTGGGAAAAAATAAATAGGACACTGCTAGATAGCTGACTACATTCACTAGTGACACAGCTTTTCAATACTCGTCATTTTAATCTCTGTGGGTCAAATCAGGCAGGAAAATACAAGAGATCTGAAACTTTCAAAGTGTCTAACATAGCAGTAACTATAAATATGGTTCTGCAGTATCGCTCCTGTGGATGGCACATATATTTCTCAGTATAAGAATGCATGTGATATTGGCAATGTGACATGAAAGAGATGGAAGCAAAAACTAGGCCACAGCAAGGCAGTAGAAGACTAGAGTTCACCAACAGGTTTAAACTAGGCCACAGCAAGGCAGTAGAAGACTAGAGTTCCCCAACAGGTTTGTACACTAATATATACTATATATACTTATTTCAAGAGCTCTACAACTGCAAGAAAAAGTAAGCGACCTTTTGGAATTGCCAGGATTTTTGCATTGATTACTAATAAAATGTGTTCTGGTTGTTATCTAAGTCACAATTATAGACGAACACAATAATCTTAAGACACAAACAGTTGTACCATTCATGTGTTTTATTGAGTCCAATGAGTATCCACAGTGCAGGGAAAAGAGGTAAGTGAATACTTGGATTTAATAACTTGTAAATCTCCCTATAGCAGCAATAACCTCCACCAAACATTTCCTTTAGCTGCAAAGAAGATTTCACAATGTGGAGTAACAATTTTGGACTATTCATTCCTGCAAAAGTGTCTCCATTCATCAATATTTGCATGCTTTGCATACACATCCCTCTTCAGGTCATGCTGCAGCATCTCAATAGGGTTATGGTCAGAACTCTACTTCTACAATTTGGGTCATTGTCTTGTTGCATGGTCAAACATCTCTTCAGCTTGAGGTTATGTACTATTGCCCTTACATTCTCCTGTAAATGTTATGATACTTAGAATTTATTATTATTAGAATTCATTGTTCCCTAGACCCGGACACCAAGAACTGCCAAGCATTGGTAAGTAGGAAGTGCTTGGTGTATCACTACCCCACCATATGATTTTGACTCAACTGGACTGTAACATACTGTACATTACTAAGACTGCATTGGTGGCCAACCTATACTTAAAACAAAGCTTTGCCCTTTAATACGCTACACATATTAACGCAGCCAGAAATATCAGTAGTATGGGCTGCACAAAACTCCAACTAAAGCCAAACAAATGGATTTAATATCTTACACCGCAGAAATCTCAGTATTCCTATTAAAGATGCCAAATTTTTTTACATTTTATTTATACAGCTAAAATATATCCAGCAATTTTTCCTTATCCAAGCCTCCCAACTAGTGATGATCGAGCACCCCAATGTTCGGGTGTTCTAGCCGAACACTAGGTGGTGCTCAGGTGCTCAGCCGAGCACCTGAGTATAATGGAAGTCAATGGGAGAAGACCATGCACCCCCTGCTCTGCAGAGGGGAGGGTGTCTGGTTCATAGGGAAACATGAGAAAATGGTTGAAACACCACAGAAATGGTTAGGGAACAGCATGGGGAGGATGTCTGGATGCATCTTGGACACCAAAGTCGCTGCTATTAACGATGATGTCCGACTATTACGCCACTTTTACGGAATGACAATAATACCCCCCAAAACCAAATATAACTTCGATTTTAGAGGAAATATTGTTAGGAAAAATATATTTACTTGTACGTAAAGCGCAAGTGCTGCCAAAAATTACAAGGAAGAGGCACTCCGATAGAACCAGTATGTAACATAAAGGAAGACATCATTCACATTGTGGTACAATTGTTCATGACGTGGGACTCCTACACTCATAAAGCCTATGCACAAAGTGATAGGGCTGCCAAAAATTACAAAGAACATGCACTCCAATACCCCCTTTATGACAGATAAAGGAGGGCATCAGACACACCCTTGAAAAATTATGATTGATGGCCTGCTGCTGACACTCAAAAACAATAGGGGTGACGTGCTGCTGCTGAGCCGACCGTCTAAAAAATTATGGGTGACATGCGGCTGAGCTGAGCATCTAAAAAATTCTGGGTGACATGCCGCTGAGCGTCTAAACAATTATGGGTGACATGCTGCTGAGCGTCTAAAAAATTATAGGTGACATGCTGCTGAGCTGACCGTATAAAAAATTATGGGTGACATGCTGCTAAGCTGACCTTTTAAAAATTATAGGTGACATGTTGCTGAGCTGACTGTCTTAAACATTATGGGTGACATGCTGCTTAGCTGACCATATAAAAAATTATGGGTGACATGCTGCTGAGCTAACCGTCTAAAACATTATGGGA